>CAJPEV010003314.1:0-32222 GCA_905338385.1 Darwinula stevensoni | reverse complement strand
GCAAACCTTCGAATGGTGATTCTACTGTTGCGTAGGCTGTGGATGGGGGGGGGGGGGAGCGAGGGGGCGATCGTTTCAAGTCATCCTTTAGAATGATGGATGACTTTGATGACGAGCTTTATTTATGTAACTTGTCTCCCCAAGCAAGAAGCGACTCGCATTTTTCCAGTGTCTTTCTTGGCAAGAGGAGATAGAATAGTAACCGGGTATCTGAGACTTTCTCCTGAACTTGATTTCTTGATCCATTTTGCCCCGGGACGCATTTCACTTCACCCCTGGCATGGGGCAAATTTAAATCATTTCCAGTGTTGTAGAAACGTTTTCATGTTCTTTCATGACTAATCCAAATTCACCTTGACTGCTGAATGAACACCTTGGAAACCTTAGAGAACATATTGTTAGACGGTCACTTTATCGTGATCTGACATAGATTTATGAGCCTAACAACTGTTAACATTCCACTTTGCTCCGATCTCCCTTATCATCATCTCCTCAGCAATAGCTTCCATGGTATAAAGGTCAAGGCCTTTTTGAATCCTCTGTTCAAGACCAGAAAATTTGCTACGGCGGCCATTCATTCAAGATGTTACTGTATACCGGGCTTTCTGGTGAAAAACATGACCTAATGAAGAGAACCTACCTAATGAATATAGAGCTACAAGAAGAGTGTCTCTTCAAAGCGAAAGGAATACCTTCAAAGCAATACTCTTAGTCACAGGATCTAGTTGTGGAAGTCGAGTCAGGTGCAGCCTGATTTAGTTCTTTCAACGATACACTGTCGTGTGTTGAAACGAGACGGATGCCCGAGTGGGCGTCGCAAAAAGGAAACGAAAGTCGGGACGAACCATGATAGAAGCCAAAGCGAAAACTGTGACCGGAGACATTTGACCACCACTCTCGCAACTCGTCGCTCATTGGGATCACACGATTGCACGGACCTGGAAGTTGGGGGGTAGGCTCACTTTGGAACACCAGACTGTAGCGTGACGAAACGGCTGACTTGAGATAGGACGAAACGTGAGGGGTCGGAGATACTTCAACATCCACCTTTCAGTCCAAACTTATCCCTCTGCAATTTCCACGTGTTTGGCCCATTGAAAGATGAATTGCACGGCATCAAGTTCAGGAGTGAGAAAGACATCAAAACCGCCGTGGAAAGATTGGTTGTCATTCTTCTATGAAGGGATGCAGAAGCTTGGTAACGATGAGAAGAGTGTGTGAATGTTGGGGAACTACGTGGAAAAGTAGATATGAATGTGTGTTATACTTTCGTTCAATACATTTTGTCTCATTAGAAGTGACCCTCGTAGTCTACTCAAAGAATATTTTAAAGCGATAACTATTTTTCGCTTGGATATAGTACGAGACCTGCCACAATGCAAAGTTTCATGAATCAACTCCTCGTACTTCCCAAGATTTTTCAAGAACATAAATTTACTCACACATCCATTCATACGTGCAAAAAGACGAAAGTAATCTACACATCCACACGGTCAGTTTGTTCCGCTCGTTGGGGCTTCGAGTCGAGCATCCCGTGCCAAAATTGCTGGGTAAGGGTATGGTAATGAGAGTGCAAAGTTACTATGAAAAGGGCCTGGAGTGCAGTTGCCTATGGAAGTATCCCAGAAGCGTATGAGATATTCTGAGTTTTCAGAAACAACGGGGTCGCATTAAGGTATTGGGTGCTCTAGACAGAAATCACACCACCTCCCTTCACTCGGCACTATCTCGCTCTTTTCATCGGATCCAACTGCATGGCTCCCTTAAAGCGCACGCCTCCTTCGCCTATCCGCAATCTAGCCTCGGGTTGAAAGCCAGAGTCGCGGCTAACTAGAGAATATAAAGGATGAAAACGATACAGAACTCCGAAGAATGAGACCAGTCATTCGATGGTCTGATTCGTAAGGACACCTCCCCTACCTCGGATAGGGAAAGAAGAGAGGTAAAAAACGAAATGGGGAGCCGCGTGCGAAGGTTGGGATTCGGTTGATTGCAAATATCAATTATAAAAAGTGTGCAGTTCGGGGAAGCGGTGGGGGAATGACGGACTGAGGCCACACGGGGTCGGCCACATCCCGGAGTAGCGCTGGAGAAGAAAAGGGTTTAATGAATAGAAGAGCTATATTGATTGTTTCTCAGAGGGGGAAGTAGTAGGACTGCTTTTCTATTTTTTATTTTTAAGATTGAAAGAGTGTGGGAGGGAAAAGAAGCAGCGAGCTTAGGGGTTCTAAGCTTAAGAACTAGGTGAAGCAGAAGACAAGAAAGAAGACGAGAGAGGTAGCCCGAGCATGCACAAGGATTTAGAGATGCAAACGGCGTTTAAAAAAAAGGGGCTTGCGGCACTGGGGAGCGAGGCTGGGCCAGCGGGCTGAGGCCCCATGTATCATGACTGACCTCTAAGTTGTCAGCGGATGCCATGCGAGGATCGTAGTGCTACCAGTAACCTCGAGTGCTTCGCATTTTGCAGAAAAAGAAGCGAGTACCGAATTCGAAGTTTTAATTCCGCGGGGGCGTCTCCTGATGACGTGGAGGGAGATATTGATTATCCGGTTTTAGATCCGCGCGGTAAAGGCAGCCGTTAGAATGATGGACCGAATCCTCCAAGACCCCTCGCCGTTCGTCGTGGCGGGCCGTACCGTGTGGTTCTCAACTCCTCTCAGCCAGCGGCGTAAGGTCGGGAAGGCCAGGGGAGCATGGTCCCCCCCCCTCCTCCCATATACACATACACACTTTTTCTATCGACGCTATGCTTAAACTTTCAGCTCATTATATCAAGACTAGAAGCTGCTCATGCACGAAAAATCTGGGGAAGCCAGAACGTGATCTTCATATTGAACACGAAATCATTGCACACCGTGTCCCAAAAAAAGTATGTCACTTTATTTTTTAGAATATCTCCATCCTATATCATGCAAGACTCATGCATTTTCACACACGGCATTTCAGGTGAGTGAGAAAGAAACCTGCCAAGTGCAAAATAAGTCCACCCAGTGCTTCGAACGCAATAATTTTTAAAAGTTGAAGTATCGAAAATAGCAGTGAAGAACCAATCTGTATAATGCTCCTCGCCTGACATCCCTTCCACGTGCTCCAACATCACTGAGCACAGGCAGCTGGCAATCACAGTGAGGAAACTGGTTTTTGATACCTGCATAATATAGGATGGAGATATTCCAAGAAATAAAGTGCATACTTTTCTTTGAGACACTGTANATGTGAATCACTGTGCCCTCTGAAATCCCCAGTTCATGAGCTAAAACAGAGACTTTGGTGCGACGATCCTCCAGTATCGCACTCTCCAATTTGTCACACGTTTCCTGATCAGAAGCCTCCACAGGGCGCCCCGACCTTGGGTCATCTTCGATTGACTCTCTTCCCCACTTAAACTGCTTGCTCCAAAATTTAACTTAGTAATAAGAAGGCGAAGACACACCATAAACGATAGACATACGTTCATGAATCTCCTTAGGTGTTTTCCCTTCTTTGGTGAGGAATTTGATCACTGAACGATGTTCGACTTTCGTCAAATCCATGACACAGACTCAGGAAAAGAAATCTAATGCGCTACCACTTTGAACGGACTTGAGCCACTGAGCTGGTATTGTGGTGGGGCACTCAGGAGACCTGTCGAGATATGTCACAGCAGGCACAGGCCTGTTGCTCATCCCTTTCATATTCAGGTAGATAACTTATTGAGTGGCCCTCGTACCATGTGAAACCGGTATGCATTGTTTATGGGCCAGAGGAGGCCTCCAGGCTCTGGCTTTTCATTTGAGATTCTGGGCAGGAGTCAACTGTCAGACATCGGACTTGAATTGTGTCAATTGAGGTTCAAACAAATGGTTCTGAGAGATTCTTTCCGATATTTGATATCTTAACGGATATTTCCAAGTTGTAGGGGAAAGTGTCTCTATAGAATTTTTGAGGAAGCCAGGCCTCCCTGATGAGTCTCCACAGATATATATCTCAATAAAAAAATGAATACCCCTGAGAGCTGCTTTCTGGTTGGTGGAGTCGAAGTCGGGAAGCCCGTTAGGATGATGAACGTGGTATGATGATCGTGTCGGAGACAGTGGATGGATTTGGAATCCATCCTCTGCTCTGGCTGAGAGCTGAGTCCACGGAAGAGTCTTGCACGTAAAAAAATGTATGAAAACGGAGAGAATCGGGAGGGAGAAAGGAGAGACAAAGTGGGAATAATTTTTCCCACCATTGGGCTGTCGAGGAACCTTCCCCAATGGATGTGACAAGATATAGATTGAAAAGGAAAGGGTGAAAGGGCTGTATCCAGGCGTCCTTGCCTTTTCATTTTGTGGACGTGAGGACAGGGGGCGAGCCTGCGCAGGACTCTTGATCGTAATTCCATCTCTTCATCCAAGATTCCATTCCTTTGGCACTTACGTACCATTCTTCCATGTTTCTCATCCCATCAAGAAATTTTTCCTCATCCAAAAAGGAGGAGAAATAGGCTTCCTTAGAAGAGAGTTATCACGATAGCTAAGAAAGCCAAGACTATTACTAAAGAAGGCTGCCTCTTCAGGAGGGGGAGCCTCTACTTCTAAGGGTAAAAGCCAAAGACCGTTTCGCCATTCCACTGCAAGTGCAATGTGATTACACAGAGGAAGCAGTATTGTATATCTTCCAAGACGACCTACTTCCCCTCCTTTCATGGCTGCATTTCCTAAATGGTACAGAACCAGCTGTCGGGTCATTACAGGGAAACCCTGAACAGTATATTCTTTACCTTCTAACTTTGCAAAGGTTGGGTTTTTGGGTTGGGATACTCTTACCAAACTATTCGTCTGGCAATCTTTAGATCTGTTAGAGGACCTTTTCCCACAGTTTGGTTGTAACTCTGGCTGCCCTTCAAGTAATATCCTATATGATTTATCTGGTCTGCTTTGGAATTTCACGCACAGGCTTTTCTCATTCATCCAATATTATGATGAATATATATAGTTTAATTAAATTTAATTATATATTAAATATTATATATATATAATTTTTCTATTGTATTTATAATTGTTACTATTGTGAACAGGTTTGAGAGAATGCCATGAAGTTGATATAACTCCAGACACCATCCCAGATAACGTGAAACATTGCTTGAATGTTGGCAAAGTTGACTGAAAATATGAAGGTGGGCTGGTCATGTTGGTCCAACGCCGTTGAGAAGTGGGCATGCCAAGTAAGATACATGTCCCTGGTAGCACTCCAATATGGACTGTCAAGTCAATACATATATTGGCCCAATATTGGCCAATATTGGCCATACTACCTGAAAAAATACTGGGGCTAATATTGGGCTAATTGCCCGGAACTGGATCAATATTCTGCCAATATCGAACCGTTACATTCTGATATACGAAGTATACTGCATAGGTTGTCATATACCGGAGATTGTTTGAGCACTGAGCTCTGAGCACGAATACCCAAAACCTTGTTGAAGTTGTGCTTTCACATATCACATTCCGCATAAGATGAGCCAGTCTTGGTTGGTTCGAATGATATGATATCAAGAAACGGTGTCAGGGAAAACGTCTCTTCCTTACTTCCACATCACTTCCTGCGGAAATGAAGTTTCGCAACTTGGAACAACTCGGGACCCTAATCCATCCCTAACGATCTGTTAAGGTAATTTACCATCGAAGAGGTTTACTCCTTAAGAGATGATGACCCTTCTGGGAACACAATTCATAACTCATTACATAATGATGAATTGAATTAGTCATCCAATATTGAGGCGATGAAGGAAAATGTGGCCAGAACGTTGGGTGCAGGTATGCATCCAACGTAGGTCCAACATTGACCGATCGGCATATTCACATTGGGCCAATGCTGGCGCACAACGTTGACCCTACCTATTCCAGGTTGGTATTCTAGTTTCTACGTAGAACCCAACAGATTTTTGCTATCTGAAATGGAGTTTCTTGACACCTATTTTGGATTGGTGGCACTGCAGCTGAAAATTTGCAATAATTTGTAAGTGGGTGGAAATTGAAAGCAATGTGTAAGTTCAAAGGTGTTCCATGTGTTCACCGTCAACTTCAAGTGCTCTTATGTGTTCCACAAGCGGTCAATAGCTGCTCGATTCATGATAGGTGAAATGGTCGCAACCTCCTTTGCAGTGGCATGCCTCAGGCAGGGTAGATGATGTAGTGCTTCACAGGATTCCTTACTTCCGTGTAACCTCAGAGCCAATAGCCACATCCAATGACAGGTTTCGAGAAATTCCATGGTGTCTGGAGATCTCGAATCTCAAATGTCATGGCATTCCACTATTTTGGAGTTCCCACATTTTGGAGCACCATTTTCATTTAGCGAAATTACTCCATGAATTCCCTGTACAAGGTGACAAGTTCCGTTCCTAGCTTCCAAAGTGAGTAGTCTCTTTGCACAGGGCACCGAAATAGCTAGGGCCGGCCTTGAATGCAGGGCGTTTCAAATGTCACTTCCGCTGTTCAGACGACTGCCCCCGGAAAACCGATGGACACAACGTTGTGAAATTTGGTTTGTAGACCAATTTGAACTAGCGAAAGAAAACGAAGTCATGTGGTTGTTGATGATGGTGGTCACACTAGATGGTACCTATGGTTCACAAATTGCATTCGTTTTTATAATAGTTGTTGGATGTGCGTTTCTTTTGTGATAGTCATCATCTCCAATCGTGACAACGCGTTCCAAACTGCTGCTCCAAGCATATCAGGGGGTATGGAGCAGTCTTTCTGCCGTATGTTCTCCTTCAACTCGTGGCATGTGGTGAGGCCATTGCGGTAAACACGGCTCTTGAGGTAACCCCAGAGCCAAAGCTGCTTCGTTTTTCCTGGAATTTTCATACCAGAGCCCAATGAACTCAAATCTCTGCTTCAAGCTCAGCATTGCAGTGACTTGTTAAAAACTGCTCGAATATGCATTCAGCCTATGCATCCTATTCCTAAGGTACCATAGGGTACCATGTGTGACCACGATGTCATAACAGGCCACCACGAACCTGTATACGTTTTCTTCTGCATGGTCAAATTGGTCTACACACTATGTTTCACAACGTCGTGTCCATCGGTTTCCCAGGGGCAATCGTCTAAATCGCGGAAGTGACTTTTGAAACGCCCTGTATATTGTTTAGTTTACTCTGAATATCAAAGGACTCTACATGCAAATTTTGTATCCTGACCATGTACAAGTACAACTATGTACAAGTTAATGTATGATGGATACCTCAACGATCTCATAACAACTTCAGATTTAAAAAAACTTCAGCCATTCACAATTGACGTACTTATGCTCACAATGTGATGTAACTGAAAATGTGAACACTGTCGGATATATATATTTAAAAAAAGGTTCAGAAGTGATAAAATGCTTTCCTTTCAACCAACAACCAAGTAGCGCGGAGTTAATCCCGAAATATTTTGCTGCTTATATTTTAGAACATTTGTAAGTATTAACTTGCGAGAAGATATCAACTTAAAAAGTTGATATCGTGTATCCTTACAATCAGGGTAATTGGGGAGGAATATGGTGGACTTGTAGAGAATATGGGAAACTGTTTATACTCCCATGCATTATTCCTAACGAGAATGACATACAAAATATGTATATTAGCTGGAAACGTTGCTCTTTTAACCCATTTGGTCCCAGTTTGTAAATGGACAGCAATCTTGAAAAATTTTAAATTGCAATGTTTAAGAAAATTTTCTAAAATGAAAATCATTGCCTCAAAGCAGAACTCTTTCTTAATCTACCATAATTTTCCCCCTTAATTGTAGACAATATTTATAGCAGAATATGACTTTTTCAATTATATCCCACAATCCAATAAAGGATTTTAGAAATTCTACAGGGAAAAAGTAGGGACCTAATGCACAAATGGAGCTTACTGTGCCAGAAGAACGTCCTCATGCTCCTAGATGGGTTTCATTTAGGTATTTAAAAAGATAAGATCTTCCATTTTATCTTTTGTGATAAGTTGTTATTTAGGGCATGTCTTCCATGATCAACAATGGAGCTGCACGACCTCTACTTATCCGGCCTATCACGCGAAATTGTATTTAATGGGAAGTCCACATCTAGCGTGATCCTCTTGACCTTGGTGCTCCTACTTTCATGGTTCCCAGATAATTTTGACAGTGCCACTTTGGCAATATGGACATTACAATTTTTACTGTTCATTCGTATTTCAAATGCCAAAAAAGTTTGAGAAGCACTGACAGGTTACTTGGCTACCATTGGAACTGCAATTTTTTCCAATGCAAGCTCGCTCGAGAATAAATTTCTGTTGCTATGGTGGCGTGGCTTCATAGAACTTTTGGCATCCTAGCACCAAACACAGCTAGCATGCCCATTTTCCCCCAAGTTATCGTACTTCTGGTAGCTTTACGTATTTTGAATCCATGATAGTGTTTTTACCTGGGTCAGACTTTATTTTTTACTTTACTCCAGCATGCAATGGGGCATTTCCCATACACGGGTGTCCGAGTGTAGTGAAAAAATGTATTGTTAGGGTTGGAAAACAGTGTAGTGAGAGAGCAGTATTCGGACCTTCTCCAATTGCCATGCTGTTTTGGAAAGCCTGAAGCTACCGGGAAAACTTAGAAAGGCAAGGATCTCGAAAAATTTTCGTCATTTACAAGTCCAAGCATGCCTCGGACAACTCAGTCAAAATCTCTTAGAGATCGAAAGACACGTCCCTGCATACTTTTTTCTCCTCGAAATACTGGTCTGTAACGAGGTTACTTCCTCGAAGATTCCCTACTGCATATGAGCTGTGAACATGTATTCTCATGCCATTCTTGTTATTCTGTTCGCGTAAGGAGCCAAGACAGGAAGGAAGACATTCTGCTCTGCTCTGCCCGGCGCAGGAGGGTCTGGCGAGGAAGCTAGTCGCTTATGTCGTATTCATGTTCATCGCCTTCATGATTATCATTTTCATGGATAAGAATTTGAGAAGCCTTGCCAGTTGATTAGACTTCCACCCTAAGCTGTCCTCGTTCCCGACAGTCCATCCCTCCGGGTCCTCTCCGAAGGACTTGGACCTTTCAATTGCTCCCCTCATATTTCGCTCATCTGAATCAGTGCGTCTCGTTTTAGTTCTTCGCCCGCATCACATTTCGATCTGGGCAGGATCAGGTTTGTGAGAAGCGCGGATTTCGATAAAACTTCATTGCAACATCTTTATCAATTATGTTTATTCCTTCGCCTACAAAAGTTTCTTTCTTCGCTTTCTGACATCCTAGAGGTCTATAATGTATTCCTTCCATTCGACACAAGATAAACAAAATTCAACATGAGACCGGAGTCTAGTTCTCACAGTTTCTCTCTCTCACTACAAAAACTTCTCATAATAATGATAAACAATAATTAAAAATGAAAATGAGCAGTGCCGTTTTGTGACTAGCTGGATAGGGCGAGAGACAGGAAAAACAAAAGGAGCTTCGTCGTTTATCACATGCAGTGTGTGCTTGAAAAAATTACATTCGGAATCATCTGTCTCTGGCAACATCACAGTCATTCGGAGCAGCTCCACCTCGTCCATCAACGATCAATAAGTTCCTTTCTCTTTTGTTTCACGAATAAAAAAAAAGAACAACATGACAGCCTTGATAAACCCCAGTAAAGGTGAAGTCTGTCTTTGTCTCAGCAGGAACTTTGAAGTGCTGCCTGGGAGGAATGCTGATCACAAGGAGTAAGGTGAAAGGGCGAAAGGGTGAAAGGTCAGACATGCCAGAGGAGGAGATGATTGGTTGAATCATCCCTCCCGGTGCCATCGGAGAAAGCCGAGCTTCGGAAATCCTCATAGCCGTCCCCGCCAGATATAACAAGCATTTTCGTGTTGCTCGCTGGGGGAGGAGGCTGAAGATGAAGATGATGAATTCCTGCTTCCTTTCCTTTAAACGAGAAACGGTGGTGATGATGTTTGAAGAATTGCGGTCGATGTGTCTCGGGGAAAGGCACTGTTTCCACGGCTGTCAGAAATCTCACATGCCCCGTGTGACCGTGTGGAATTCCTGAAAAGCAAAACATTCCAATCACATCTCTCTCCCCCTTTCTCCAGCAATTCCCAGTCAACCCGATACATCAGAACAGCATCAAGTGCAAGGAGTCCTGAACAGCTCAACGAGCTTTGAAAAACATCGCTTCTTGTGAATCTTCGCATTTAATCCTTTGAGGAGTACACAGGTATCTATAGGGTATGGAAAAAAAGACCAAAGACTTTCAACCTAAATATCTCAGCTCACAACAGGGCTATTTTCGCGAAACGTTCACTTTGCATATGTTTGTGTCTCCAACTGATACTTTAAATTTCACCTAAATTTATTGAACCGAAGCAACACTATCAGCAATTATTGAAAAGAAATTAGAATTTGAGAATGGATAAGAGCTCCTGCTGAGTGGAGGAAACACTCGAGCGCTGATCTTCTTGATCATCGGAAATTCACAGAGCTGGTTGTCTCTTGCATATGGTTTCTATTTTCTTATTTCAAATGAATAGCCGTTGAATGAATGAATATCAATCCAGAGAGTTTCATCAAAACTCATTCAGAATGTCCTTGTTTTTTTTTACGGATGTCCATTTCAAATATCTTACATGATATTTATAACTTTAATCTGAATTAGTGGATTTTTTTCAGCCTTGTTGACTTTTAAATAACAAAAACAATGAAAATATGCTACATCCTCAGCCAATTTGGTGAGCTATGACTTAAGTAATCATGAGATACACTCGAAGTCGTTGATCTTTTTTGTCATACCTTGCAGAGTCAGGCTGACGTATAATAAGGGAAATTCTAGAAGAATGTTGAGAAAACTCTCTGGATTGATATTAATTGATTCATCTGCTATTCATAGGGTATGAGCGCATGGAAACCATTTGCAAGAGACAACCAGCCCCATGAATGAATTTAAATAGAAGAGGAATTCGACATTGTTTGGATGCCCAGGAGGGACAGCGTTCGAATGTTTCCCCCAATCCACTACCAGCAGGAACTCTTGTCCATTCTCAATGTCCAACTTCCTTTCAATAATTGCATTGCATTTTCAATTCAAGCATTACTTCGGCTCAACAAACCCATATGATACCTAGCGAATCAGTTGAAAGCATTTTCTTACATGAAAAAATGAAATTTTCAAGAAAATAGCTTCAGTGCAAGCGGAGATACGAGGTCGTATGAAGGTCAGAAGTCTTTGGTCATATATATGTTTTGCAATACCCTGCATACGTGCCGGAATGATGGTCCTCCCATGTACCCATGTACAGGGTGGACGGGAAATCCCTTTACCCCTAATGAAATTATGTGTCCATCGGGTCCATATGGCACCGTCGTCGTCTCGGAAAATTTGATGCCTCGCCAAGTCCTGTGCGACATCCCAAGCGGCATGGTGAGTGCGATCGTCGGAAATGCTGCCAGATATACGGCCCCGTAAATCCTCAGTCGTCACAAGAACGGAAATACGTAATTATATATGTAGACTTCCCGTTCACCCAGTATTTTATGTATTTATTTTTGAGCTCACGGGGTGAGCACGTATGAGTCACACACTCATAAAACACGAAAACGTGAAGTTATTGAATGTCAAGGCAAACAATAATGTAAGAAATTACTTTTTGATCCAAAAATCATATGTCCTAGCCTAAAAGGAAGAAGTAAAATGTTCATAATTTAATCTTCCCCCGTCTTTGCTTCCTAACTCGCTCCCGCAGTGCGGTCTCTCCGCCCCACCTCACGCCTCAAAGGGTAAAAAAAAAAAAAAATTAGCATCCGAAGGACAGGAAGGGCTGCAAGCTACTGATGACTTGTATCGAACATCACAACTCCTTGTCCGGGAGATAATAATGAAAAATTCATTCGTCACTATCAATGCTGTTCGTCGCTGTTCTCTGGAAGAATCTTTCGTCATACAAGCATTGCTTTTTTTGAATAAATCCTGTCCGATTTGTTATTGCACATCATGTAGGGGCAGCAGATACATCCCCAAGAAGCACCTAAGGAAGGTCTCATTAATGGTGGAGGAGAAATACCAGCAAATACCGTCGATACTCATAATATCAGATAAGCAACCTTGCCTAGCGAAATCTTGCATGGGCTGTTCAAATAGGGTGTTTAGACAGCCTTGATTCCAAATAGAGAAAGCGAGAGAGGAACGAACCGGTGACATTTGGGGGTGGAGGCGGTCTGCTGCCATCAGTGGTGAGATGGGGAAGAGGAACGTTGAGCAGAACGCCTGCACTAGTCCCGATCCACAGGAGATCCTTACAGGCCAGCAGGGCTGTGACCCTCAAACACGCCGCCTTATGGGCTCGAATTATCTCATCACAGCCTGCATGAATTCACCAAAGATTCTCATCATATACAGTAGAAAGACAGAAAAAGAGAAGGAAGGAGGGAGTGGTAGGAAAGACAAGCATCTCGCAAGGACTTGACATGGACGAACCGGCAAGCATCTTGTTGACGGTAGGCACGATGTTGACGTCGTAGAGGGGTTCGTAGGTGGCAGCATGGTATAGTTTGATGGCCGACGAGCCGGCTAGGGAAATCCAAACGGATAACCCTGACGCTGACATACATCCCACTGCCTTGCTCTGGTCCGGATGCACCACAAAGGAATGCTACCAACCAAACCAATCGCACACTCTTCAACATTATCACAATCCGGGTCTGATTGAGTCGAAAAGTAAGATCTTAACTTTTTTAATTTAAAAAATAGATATTAACTCATGAGCAAACCTTAATAGTTGCTCATAAATTTAACTTGTTTAATGGTGTTTATGTTTTAATGGTTTCTTTATTAAACTTCAGCCAGACTGAAATTCTCAATCTAAAACTGCTAAACTGGCCAAATACTAAAATTCTGAAAGAACAAAGATCACGAGAACATTCTTGATGTTGTCACATTGCTCTAACTTGCCTATTCCTTCTTCATTTTCAATTTTATAATTTAATGATTTCACTGTAAACATTGACACTGATGGAATTTTCACCTCCCACACTGAAGAGGATCAAAGCGGAAAGTTTTCAGAACGTATTTTTTCCCATCGATCAAGAACGGTTAATCTGTTAAAGTTACGATTAAGGCCCGAATGCATAACCCTCACTTAGGGAGATGAAGAGATCTTAAAGATAAAGCGCTCTTTTCCCACAATAGGCGTTCATTTATTCTTAAAGGACTTAAAGGACGATACATAGTATAATGACTATATTACCTTTAATTAAAGGTTTCAACATTCGGGCCTAAAGTTGGGTCTATAACAAAATGCCGAAACAAAAATGCTGACAGCCGAATGCAACGAATATGCGGAACAACGATGGATATGAATGATGAAAAACAGAAATGTGGAATCCCTCAGTTCGCCTAACGTTGGATACACAGACGGTAACTTTATCTCTAAAAAAAAATTTAATGCCGAAAACCCTGACGGATAGGTGACAACAAAGTGAATACTTCAAGAAATCGATAAACGAAGACTTCTCCCATCTGTATCCAAAGCATTTCGGCTCTTGCTTTCGTAATAGCACAAGATTTTGTTACCTCTTGCGAGTGTCACGCCAGCAGAAGCGAATCCAATTGTCACGTTTTTCCCTGAAGATTACGAAAGGGCACGTGCCCTCAATGAGGAACCTCGTACCGCGAATAATTTTGAAGGTTGGCACAGATGCCATAGTTGGCAAAAGCCATCCCAACATCTTCGTCTTCCTCCACGAACTAAGGAAGGAGCAGGTGAACAAGAGTGTGATTCAACGCTTGGAAGTCAGCCACTCTCCCCCACTCCCCCCCCCCTTCCTCCCTCCCCAAAAAAAGAGACAGTGAAATAAAATATCGAAGGACTCTCGGATCAAGCGCGAGTGAAGCTTATAGAACATAATATCCTACTTGAGGGCCATTGCTCACTATGTACGACTCTGAATTACAGAACGGCCATGAGTTTCTTAGATCACCTCCGCTTGCGCCCTCTTCAGCTAAGGTTTTAAGACAGTTTATGACATGTGATTACCGTATTCTCATGGAAAGTTAGTCACTACGTTCCATTTAAGACTGGGAAATAAAATGTATTATCGGCGTTTTTAGCATTCAGCATTTTGTGTTTCTTCATTTTAGCTCTTAGGCATTTCAAGCAATCGTCATGCACGTTGCTAGGCAAAATGGAATTCGGCATTTCGTCGTACGCTGCTAAAGTTTTAGTAGATCGATTAGCGTAATAGAATTGGCAGGCATAATTTTTTTTACATATACGAGGACATATCAAATAATAAGGTTCCCTATTTTTTTTTTACACAAAACTATCAGAGCTCGCAAAATAATAAAAGTGCTTGAATAATTTTGGCACCTATGTTTAAAAATAATTGATGTACTCGTATTTGATCATCTGTATACATAATATCTTGGTTTCAAAAATAAATAAATTTCGAGCAAAAAATTAGGAAACCTTATTTTTTGCTACCCCCTCGTACATTCGCAACCATTTCAAAGCATGTACATAAGATGTTTAGCATGTGTCAGTTCCGTCCTATTTACTATCATTTTGCAAACCTCCCACTATAAACAAATTCAGGCGGAAGTCACAATTTTTCTTCTTATGTTTTCATGCACCGAACACTAATCTTTGAATTTTTGGTTTTTCAAGCAGGATGCATCCTGAAACCTTCGAACCTGCCGACGACCAAGGGTCAAGAGGAAGAAAATAAGCATTTATGACCGACCTCTTGTTGAAGGGAGGTGATGTTGAGGACCTTGATCTGATTCTGACAAGCGCACCAGAGCTTCCCGGCGGCAGGCACCATTCGAGTGACAGGAGCAGCAGCTGTACTCAGGGCGATAATTTCGGGGTTTGCGATGTCCCAGCCCCCTGCTGGGTCTCGGCGGTAAACCCCTACCGTCCCGTTTGCCAGTGCCGTGAACACTTTGTTGTCCAGGTACCTGCATGTGACAGGACACCATCCTGGACTGTGGAAATGCTAAGACCCCGTCGGGCGAATAGAGAAAGAAATTTTACACGATAGAGTGGACGGAGGAGCCGTGTTGGATTTTGATTTTGTTCTTCTTGATCCGGATGTTGTCACTGCAGTTGTAGACGTGAATGTTTCCGTCTTCGGTACCGATCCACATAGTAGGCTGAGGGGATTCGGATTCCGAGCCCGAACCCGAGCCCGATCCGGGTTCTGCACCTGGCGGCAAGGAACCCCCTCTCTGCTTCCGAGAGTCGTCTGCGAATCCCTCGTCCTCTTCCTCGCTCGAGTCGCTACTGCTCATTCATGACATCGGAAAGACAAAGGAATCTCGAGGAACGATCCCTCGTAGCGAGATTCGGAATGATGACGAGATTTTGGAACCTGTCGAGTTCGATGTTGCCCCGTTGTTCCTCGGGTCGAAGGGCGTTTTGATCCGCATCCTCGACCGAGATGCAAATTTTAGCTTTTCCGTTCGCGCTCTCTGATCTCACCGGGGATCCCCCTGCTTCTGGCCTGCAGGGATATGGCTTCATTAATATGAAAAAGTTCAAACTCAATATGGAGCTTCAAACCTCATGCAAGGAACTGCCCTGTGGTCCAGCATGAAAGTACTCTTAGATATCTGCACACCCTTAAAAACATACATCCATGAGAAGTGGATTGCAATGAAAGAGAGGATATTTTGCCGACGTGCGCGCGTGACATACGTGGGAGCAGCAGCGGGGATAGAGGAGACGGCAAGAATGCGAGAATTGCAGACGCCATTGCAGGACATCACGGTGGGTTCAGGCTGGAGGCTGAGGACACACACCTGTCCCACGTACCCATCCGAATTGCATACCCACACATCCCTGAGATTGTGGGCATTTAGTCCTAGCGTCGGCGCTGCACACGTGAATTGGAGCCCAGCTCGAGTCTTTCGGATCGGAAGGGGATAGAGGAACTCCGGGGGTGGGCGGCGATTATCCGCCAGAGCTACAAATGCCACAGAAATACAATAGAAAGAGATTGAGAAAATTGTATATGAGTTAGTAAAAATAAAATATTTAAAATAAATCTCATCTAATGGGGGCGTCCCGTAAGGAAAGATATATTTACCAGGTGAAAATTTTAAAAGAAAATTACATCGCTAGAAAGTGTATTCATGCCAAACGTCAGGAATGCCAAAAAGTAAAAAAATCCGTCTTCAAATCATGTTCCACTTCCATGTTTAAATTAAGCTCTTGTGTGAAAGTAATTGATCAAGAACGTTGGTATCATGGACCGCCAAAGATTACTATGTTTCTTGTTATGTAATTTTTTGTTCCCGCCTTCACCTCACCTCATCTCAAACCGGAATCCTCAAAACAACTGCTTTATTCTTACGAATGAATTAGATCGTTTTCCTTTCGACCGTGGTCAATTTTCGACCAGTTTTCCTGAAGCCATTTCTGAGCATTCAGGGTTAGGTAGTAAGTAAGGTAGAAAGAAGTACATGCTACAGTACATGATACAGGTAGATACATGCCCCATTAAGCACCCGACTGGAAGCAAACATGTATGGCATGAATATGGGACTACTGAGATAACCAGCAGCATCCGGAGAGGAGGGATTTGTCTCGGGATCATAGAGGGGTCCCTTTCTACAGTAAAACTGAAAGGGATGCAAACAAAAAGATTTCCCAGAAATACTGCTTTCAACGCCCCTCGCTGCCGAGATATGAAGAAAGGTAAATATGAAGAGAAAGGGATGGAATATCACTACACCACCGTGCGCAGCCCATCAATATATTTTTTTTCTTGCACGCCAAGTTTACTTTGAATTAAGCGATTCGATTCTCGTCAGTAAATATTGGTAGCAAGAGCCATTGATCAAGGGAACTATGGAGACCCATCACTAGTCACATGATACATTCAAGATCTGTAATCCCTCGGCGATCCCTTTGGCCCTAACAACGGTCATCGAGAACGAATAATCCCATCCCTCCCTTTCTTCTATATCATGGGATAGTGATGAAAAGAGGACAGAGAAGTAGAGATATGAGGGCATCATATTTTCATCAAAAGAGAGCGAACTGGTTAGCTCACCCAATAGTTGTTTGGCTTCCAGGAAAGCTTCCTCCCACGCAGCTCGTTTCTCAGGACTCAAGAATGTCACCGAGATGTTCTCCAGGCCTTCCCTAGGGGCATTCACAGTCGTATTGGAATAGGCTACCGTATTAACCTGATCTACTGGCTAAGGATGGACAAAACATGGTAGTTCTAAAGAAGAAAGGGAAGTGGAATCGCGGTGAGCATTCATCAAAGACTCTATCTTGGGGTTGTTACATTAACCTTTTATTGACAATTCTCCTGCATTCTTCACGAAGGCTCAGATTTTAACGGAACACGAATTCCAACCATCGCTAGTCGTGCACTGGTTCCTATGTGGCCTTTGGGTTCAACGTGAAAGCCAATCGACTTTACCCGTGGATGACTTGAAGCTCTGCTCTCCCAAATATTTAGTTGTAGTAAACAATTAAGGACTGCTGCTGCTGATTTATAATCGGTCTAAATTACAAGGACATAGATATATTCTATAAAAGCTTATAGGTACATTTTATTCGCATTATTTGCTCTACCCTTGGCAGTATTAATAAAGCTTCACGTGTTTGAGAGCCGATATGCTCCCCAGAAAATAGTTTTATATTTATATAACCTATACCATATCTCATCCATATGAAGCAGCAGTTTTTGAACGGGTAAAGCTGCTCAAGCATATGCAGCCGTTCAAAAACCGACCGGTTGGCTTCAGCCCCCTCTCCCCCGAGTCATATCGGGTAGGTTGGCAGGAAGGGGGCGAAGCTCGAGAAGAGAGCTTCTCATTTTTCCCGACCTCATTCTCCATCCCTCGCTTGAATGCAGCGACAATGAATGCAATATGATACCATGACGGGAAGTAGACTGGTGGTGACTAACACGTTTACCCCGACACCAAAACACGAGATTATGAAATCTAAGGATGCGCGAATCCCTTTTGGTAATGTTGCGGCAGTGGGGTGAGTTTCGATCGGAAGGGACATTTCGAAAGGGGAGATCTCGAGGGTACCTCTGTTACCAGGGCAACGAAGGTTCCGCCTTAGAGTCATGAATCCCTATCCTCGTAGCCCTGCTGTCTCCCGGAAGAGGCAAATATATTTCTTTTTACTCTAAGTCACTTCAACATTCCAATTCGTAAATAAAAGCGGAAAATTAATCGTTATTATTTTCATTTAGGTATTGTCGGAGCCTTCGTGGATAATGCGGAACAAAAAATTCGTGATATCGAAATCTACCATTCTTTCCTTCCCCTAGCACAAGAAATGCTGTCTCGAATATATTCTTGTCTTCTTCGGTTCGAAGAGAAGGCTATTACTTTGCGGGTTCACTAACCCGCAGGCACCGCGCGCAATCGATTACCGATCGAGAGAAGACGCAGAAAAAAGTTATTGCTTTTGGTGAGGGTAGGCCTACTGTGTGGTGATGGTGAGATCGAGGCAGAGAAGATGAGATTCCGAGGTTTGTCTTTCAGCCAGCTGTCGATGGAGACTCCCACTGAGTTCTCTGAGAGAGTCGTCCAGGGAAGCATGGGAACAATGGAGGGAATTCGTGAGATCCATCATCTGGCTCACGATCGAGATGTCTTCTTCTAGGCTGCTCACCTCTTTCAACAGCTTCTTCAAGTTTTCGTCTTTGGCTATCGTAGAGCAAAGGGGGATGAGAGAAAATGATGGAGCGGAAGGAAGAAAGGAAGGAGAAAATATCAAGCGAGCATGACAGAGACTCATCAGGGAAACTGTGAGAGTCATTCATCAACTTCCCACTCCCATCTACTCTTTGATGAATTCTACAAAAGGAGCAGAAGAAAGAAACTCGATAGGGTAGGAGCCTCGCGGGACTATCTCAGAACATACCTTTGATGATATCCAGATCATCAAGGGGTATTCTCATGAGCATCTTGTACTTGTTGCCCTCCAGGGCCGACAGGTTTCCTTGCGTCACCCTAGGCAATTTACACCGTTGAAAACATAATGTGCAACGCGGACACAAAGGAGAGACGAGGTCGAAGAAGGTAAGAGCCCTTACGAGAAGGGTTTCCGCAGGTTCCCGCTGCGTCGTTTGATGCTGGAGATGACCAGGAGATCGTTGAAGAGGAAAAGACATCGTTCCTTACGGGTGCCCAGGGATCCAGGCATGGTTACGAGGTCATACCTGATAAATGACCGATCACCTTGAGCCAGGTCACTCAGGCCGTCGATGAGGGATTCCAGCTCCCTCAGCGCCGCCTGTTGAGCCTCCCATTCTAGGGCTGCCTTCTCCATCTGGTTTATCTTCAAAGCCAGGCTATGCACCTGCAGACAAAAGAACATCTGCTCTCTTCTTTCGTATAGTCTATTTACAACGGAGAAAGGCAGGCGGAATCACCTCTTTTTGAGCAAGGAGCAAGTCTTCGTGGTCGGGATGCTCTGAATCCGTATGCTTCAAGAGCATCTAAAGAAGGGGGTTTCATTTCATTTTTTTTCGTATCAGATCTATCAAGATGCACCCGATGTAAGGAAGCCTGATAGATACCTTGAGCAGTAGTTCGTAACGAGGGATTCTCTGAACGGGCATTATTAGAAGGGAATCCAGGGCACAGTCCATAGTAAGCTTCCCTTTGTGCTCCCGGGCCATCGCCTTCGCGAAAACACGAGGGAAAAAAATTCCAAGTCCGTCTTGCGAGGGAAAATGGAGCAAATGGAAATAATCTCACCATGATGAATTTCTCGAAGGCCGGTTTTTGCTGACAAGAAATCTTGATGGCTTCCTTCGCATGCTTCCAATTGTTGATAAACGCCGTGTAGGTGTCGATCACTTCCTGTTTGGTGAACTGCAAAGGGAACCCTCATTATGTGGACGGCAATCTGCCAACAAAACTTTTCTCTTTCCTGGCCTTGGACTCGAGACGCATCATGGGTCGTGTCAAAAGTGGAAAGTTTTCTTTTTTTTACTTTTCAGAATGAATTCGCACTTACGGTTTCCACCATGATGTCCCCGACCTTCTGGGCTACATCCCAATTCTCGACACGAGCTTTCATCTTGGCCAGGAATGACTCGTGGTGTGCCAATATGGCTGGAATCTGTGATATGGAGGGGAAGAGGAGACGATATTACTCTTGGGAGTCTCGTAAGTCCTCCTTGAGTGCAGCCAACATCTACATCGATGAGAAGAGTGTTTTGGCTCTTCGGTGCGGGCAAAACCCACACAAGTTTTCGCCATTATGCATGCCTGTGTAACTGTGTATGTGTCTGTTGGAGGGAACGGTTCCCACCTTGCCATTTACCTATTTTTAGACACGTACGTTCTCTTTTTCTTCGGCTCTCTCATGCATCCTGTGACAAGGCCTCCCCATCTCGTGCCGTGTTTATTGTAGGTCGAAAAGAACTGGACCTATATCAATCTCAAATCCCCCGCGAACAGTCATATATATAGTTAACAATTATGAGGAGAGATCTAAATGTGTATTGGTATGAATACATTTTGGCAGGAGGACAAGATAGGTGCCGGAATTCGACACGGGAAATTCTCACCTGTCAATGGAGACTTCCCGAGCGACCGATCAAGTTCTAATTTTGAAGAGGCCCTTTAGATGAATGTGTTGGGAAAGAAAAGTATTTATACGTAGTGTGATCGCATCGTCTGAAACCGTGATGGAGCAGGGCAGACGGAAACTAATGAAAGGAACGTTGGACCTTGACATTCCACTTTTACGCAGTGGAGTCCCTCGGAAATGTTTTTATAGTTGCTCCCCCCTACTTACGTGAAGAAGTCCTGATATTGGGCGACCGACCCTTCAAGACTCATAACATCCACTCACTCCCTCCCTGTCGAGGAACAAGCTTGCGGGTCCGCTCGGGAGTGCCACAGCTTATTGATGCCACAATATCAATCGGAAAAAACGGATAAATTTCCAATGTTAGGCTGTTAAACGATGATTTCATGTAAAAATCGTAAACTAAAAAGACTCATGAATAGTAGGAAAGAGGGACTCTGGTTTACACGATCGAGATTTACACGCTTCATTTACGAAATATTACGAGTAAGACGCATAATCACAAAAATCCAGTTTTTTGAACGAAAGTTTGAAAAACCCTTTCGCCACCAATGACGGAAACAAGTTGCACCGATTGTTAGAAACGAGACCATTCGGTTTCTTAGTCTGGGAGTTTCAAGTTCTTCAGTTTCTTCAATATATCACTTTGAATCGAGCGTAATTTCCTTCCCCTTCAAATAAGCATTCCTACTTCTCTGCAGTTCCACATTACAACTGAAACAGATTTTCAATGGTTCAAGACCTTTCAAGGTTTCATGGTTCGGGGTATCAAATACTTCAAGGATCTTGAGGATATATCCTCAAGATTGGGAAGTTTTCATTGCAGTCTTAGAAATGACAAAAAAAGATACTTAATGCCAGGTTGATGGGAGGATGGGAGCATTACTATGTACCATCTCTACTCAGGCTTTGTCTTCCCTTTCTTATTCACCCTCTGCTACACGTTCACTTCGTTCCATTTATCCCTCGTCGAGCAGTCGAGTTCGATACACTTAGGTTGAGGAGTTCCACCTCCGAACTGCGTCCTCACATTCACTTGCAATGTCCAACTCAGATGAAACACTTAAGTTCGTTCTTTAAGCATATGTTATAATTACATTGGATTTTGGGTTTATGGTACTTTCATACTGCTTCATTTCAAATTCTCGTTTAATCTCGGATTCTCACTGACCCCCCCCCCCCCCCCCCCCCCCCACNACAACTTCCTCATCCGCTTCCCCTTCTTGGGTTTCTCTCTCCCCCCCCCCCCCCCCCCCCCCGAGGAGCGATTATGTGTGTTATTTATAGGAGACCTGGAAGAGGGTATGAGAGAAGTTTTCCGTGTTGGGACACTTGAGCGACAAAAGGCATCAACTATTCCATGAATACATGATGCTTAACAGCTTTAAAACGAAGAAGCTTGAAGACAGACTTCACGACGACTCGGTGAATCATGAGTTCTAGCCACTCATCCATCATGTTTTTGTTAGATATACATATTTCCATGGAAACATACATCCATGCAGAATTTCACCCAAGAGTGACGCATTCAAAATGCATTGCGAGAGACTGTCACAATTGGAAGGAAGAGACCTCCACTGAGTCACATTTCCGCCTCGAATTGCGTGTCTGCATTTTCTTCAGTGCATTGGTTCCTGATGCCGTCGATTTTGATTAATATTGAATTAAATCTAAAGCTTCCAGATTGGGATAGAACTTTTAATAAACCCATGTGATCACTAATCCACAAACTTCCACTTTCTTGCAAGTTCTTTCCACGGAGATGAGAAGAAATTCGACGTCATTACTCTTCCCCCTGGAAGAAGATTGCAAAAAATGCTTGCGAAATACGTTTGTCTGACCAAAAAAGCACAATGGATGGGAGGAATGGTGGCTGGAATTCATCTCTCGCAAAGAATCTGTAAATGAGATAGAGATGTCCCAATTCGCTTTCGCCACATCCACCGGTACATACAACGCGAGGTTGTGATGCACAGCCTCTCTGAATCCATCCCAACTATTTCACACGCCTTTCGCCTCGAACGAGGACTCGTACTCATCATTCATAAATCCCCCTCGGCATCCTGCTTAAAAACATGGAACAACATAGGTCTGCCGCTCCTTATAACCGCAGCGCTGTTGTTTGCTATTCAATCGCATGATTCGGAAAGCCTCCAAAACACTTTCTTCCGGACATCTCCCACAGTGCAATATGCCACCTCGATACGAAACAAACTTCTTATGAGGAATATTTATCAAGATACAGTCCCAATAATCCTTCATAATGGACCGTGATTTAGCCCTACTCCTGCTGCATTGATTATGACGTCGTCAGACTGCATCCGGAATATTCCGGGACCCGCAGTCCTAAGGTTATTATTCAGAATCTTTAAGCGTGGCTACTAATAGATTCGATCGATTAATCATGAAACATAGATGGGATCGATCGGTCGACCATTGATATCTTAAACGGTCCTGGTATTCTCCTTGAACATAGCAAATGACAAATAAAAGTTGATAGCTTCTTTTCATCTCTACCATGAGGTGCTTATTTGGTTTTTTTTTGCGTTAGGTCTAATCCCACAGAGCTACCTTTGTTCTCACGTGTTTCCCTTTTCCAAAGAAGTAAAAATACTCTGGCTTAATATAAAAAAAATCGACTGCTTTATACGAGCCAGAATTTTATCGGATTGCAGTCCTAAAACATACATTTTGTAAGTCCGCATAATATGCATCGAAATCGAAAGAAAATAAAAGACCCGAAAGAAGAAAGGCAACATCGTTCCAAGTGCACCTTCTTTCATTTTTTTTTAGCCTGACTCTTGAGTCTCCCTGAAGAGTGAAAATGTGGCAGTGAATCATACATGCATAAATAGATGCAAGAGAAGAGCGTGTGTCACGTTGCTTTGCACGCAAAAGGAATAACATCATATTGCATGTCTCCTTGCGTGAACAATAACTATTGAGGTAGTTTTGTGAGGATGCAGTAATACAGGGTGTCCCAAAAGTCACTGTGCACCTGGTTCGCTATTCTGTGTGTACAAGGAGCACAATGACTTTTGGGACACCCTGTATAACCCCAGATATGTGCCATTTCTACCCTTCATGTGGCATGCAGTGTCCATTCAAGTTAGCTGTGATGAAGGCACTGTTGATAGTCATGTCACCACCAAATAAAGTAAAATTCTGATTCTTCCGGGATGTATGTGGGATTCAGAGATGCAATTGAAAATTTCCTATGAAAAAAAACAGCGAAGGCATTCCTTCAGCATTCCGGATTACCCAGTTCCACTTCCCCAGAGACAAGTGCGTCTCTGGAGAAGACGAGGAAAGCCCTCGAGAAAGATTGATGCTGATTATGAACCGGAAACATCCGACGATGGAAGGTGGATTCAATAGATCATCGTGGAGAAGCTCCTTGGCCTACTTTCCTCAGTCACGTCTGTTCTAGCCCTTTATCAAAACTCCATGACCACTTGTAAGAATGAGAAACATCCTCTTCGGATCTTATTACAAAATTACCGTTCCGGTTACTAGGTGAGAACTCGATAGGATGCATATAATTCGCACTGAATTTTCCTATTTTTTCACATATGATTTTCGAGGCGATATTGTAAGCGGTCTCAAGCCGCAAATTCGGAGATAATACCGTAGAAGCTTAGTCTCATAGGTTACAGTATTTGACTAATATTTACATACCGAGACTGTGTAGGGTGGGTCATTAGCAGCCCAAGTAATCTAAAGCCTTATAACTGCGGACATAGGAAAGGTATGAGTAAGAAATTTATGTAATTTCATCAAGCAGAAGTATTACGACTTTTTTGAAAATTCGATTCGTCGAGTTGATGCGATCGAGCATTGTGGCGTAATTGGCAACCATATTCAGAAACTTCTCACAAAACTTGACTCGCCTATTGCCGTTGAATAATGCTTGAAATGGCCTGTAGTGATAAGGTCTCTAAAGGCTGTCTTCAAACAAGTAAGGTTCCCGGAAATGAAGCAAGATTGCGCCGAAATAATCACAATTTCAGGGGTATCAGGCAGTGACTCGCAATTAGTTTCCAGCACATTTCATGGGGTTCCTGATATTTTCCCACAGGCAATTTTGAACACCTGAAAGCATTTGTTTAAAAAACTTTAAAAGATCAGCGAACCTCCTGAAAATTGTGGAGGGAGGATGTTTCAACTAGGGGCCTGACACAATGGGGTTAGGTTGATTTTTATACCTGATTGAGGAGGATGTCTGGATACGTCTGGCTAAACCCGAGTGTGATGAAATAGATCATCTAATGGATCTTACTTGACAAGCACTTTCAGAGTGGGGGAAAAAAAACCTTATGAGTGATGGATGAAGTCACGATGGAGTTCTAATTATATGAGGAAAGTACATCACTCAGATGGAGACAATCAAGGGAGGTAGTACTCGATGGAATACTATCAGCCGGACCGAGAGAGACTCGGGCGCAAAGTTTCTGGAAAGGGGTCTGCCTTTTCTACGAATAAATAAGCTTTCTCCAGGCCTCTTCTAAGTGCTTGAAAGTCATGTCGCACGTCAGCGTTTAATGTTGGCCCAGCGTGGGGTCCACACCGCACATGAGGAATTCAAACATAGACCAAACATTGGCCCAACGTGGGTGTGCTGCCTGGGAAGCTGTCTTTTTGATGTATTATTAACTGCATTGAAATCGATCGATTCTGAACCCAGATACAGGAGAATGAAAAACGGCACTTGAATGAATTTAGGCGCGATTACGTTATTGAAAGACGCGATTAAGGTGTGCTTCTTCACGACCCACCTTCAAACGCTTTATGACATCCTCAATGACTGATAGGTTCTCTCTGCGCTCATTTTTGAGACTTCCTGGCAATTAAGTTAATGGAAGCACAACAACCAGCAACGCCGTGCATAATTTAATGCATTGACCGGAAACTTACGGATCACTAACGCATTCGATTGTTGGCATTGCTGGATCCTTGACTTGACTGTGAACGGTAGGGATCCCTTACTAAATGCCCCCCCCCCCCTCCTCCCTCCCGTGGAACCAGGTGGATGTCCCCTTAAGCGTTATTTCCACCTGTTGGAGCGATGTCCACCCGGAGGGAAAATGTACCTGGCTCGAAATACATAGGCGCGAATGGGTAGGTGAATTTCCACCGGGGGGACGTGCACCAGGTTCCAAATCCACCCCCTGGTTGTTTGACCAGGTGGATAGGAGGTGGACGTTTTGTTAGGGATGGTGTCACTGAATTTAGGTAACGTTCATTTTGGCTTTCAATATTTCGCTTTCAAACTTGATTTTTGCGCGGCTTTTTGTAAAGATCTTTCTTCTTCCTGACTGGTTAAATAAATTTTAATTTTTGGGTAAAATAAATTCTATTCGTGTGACGCTGACTTTTTTTTAGGCATCACTTGATCTGAGGATTTTCAGAAGACAGACTACGGAACCCCGTGACACTCCGAGTCCTCGTGAAAGTCGACGACTCAACTTCTGGAGAATTCGTTCAACAGCTGTCAATATCATCATACAAGTACCCAGCAGATTATTTAACATTTTAAAATAATGGGCAGTGCATCAGACGCAGCAAGGTCATGGTGCTCGGAATCTGATTCCACCAAAGGTGAAATGGGTCGTTCAACGTAGTCTGTAGAGGTCGGGTCGTCGACTTTCATAAGCCCTTAGAGTGTCTAAGGGCATTATGATCCAGATTTTAAGAGATCTCAGACTTCTTCGAGTCTGATTCGGCGATGATTATGGCGGTAGGCAAAATGAGTTTTGCGAGACGTACCTGAACGCGCGGCCATAGACGTCATGAAGCTTGATCGCTTCATCTCGTCCGAAAAAGCAAAATTAAAATAATTTAGATTCTAAAATGTTCTGCTTGCCAGTGTTGCATTTACTCAAGACGATGATATAAATCTCTCGCCCATACCACAGCTGTGAGGCATCAAACTTCACGAGTCACTTATCCCGTTATACTGTGCATGCACTCACTTGATAGAAGATTTCCTCGACGAGATTTGAGTCCACCAATTCCGTCCCTTCGGTTCCTTTCAGGGGTTCCAGGTATTTCTGAAATAATCGAGGGGAAATATGAGTCGGCGAAATAAAACATCAATGAAAGGGAGAAGCACAACTGAGGACAAACAGGGTCGTTATAAATGCAAAGAGAGTTCTCGGGAATTTGATTAAAAGGGCACGAGAGAGGACTAATGAGAGTTGGTCTCGTCTTCAATGTCACTCATTAAAATTCCAATTAAATCCCCAGGATAGAAGATCCACCGACTGAGTGCGGGATAGCTCATGCATGACCTTCCTGTGTCTTCATGCGAGACCCTACATTTCCTGCTTCTGGCAACGTCTCCTTTTAAAGGACACGACCCGGAAAGTAGCACCTATCATCGGTTCTTACGGGAATAATGCATAATTCAGCGGATTTTGTATAATTACATATTATGCTTCATCAAGACCTTGATCATAGACCTTGCAATTAATTATTTCTTTTGATACGTTTCGATCTCGAATTAATTTTTTTTAAAACAAATTCTCCACAGTCCTGCAGGATCAAAGGCATAGCGTGGATAGAAAAAGTATGTGTGTGTGTGGGGGGGGGGGGTCCTCAGGAACTCTAAGACACTGTTCTCAGGCATTTCATGCGTCTTTTCCTGTTACATTTGCTTCTTTTTTAAGTGGGGGACACATGCCTCCAATGACTTCCCGAGGCTACGCCGCTGCGAGGAATCATTCTCATTCCCTCCTGTTTTCTTCCCTCCAGATGAGAAAAAGACTGATAAATTGCACATAATCAAATTAATTAAGGCATAGGC
Source organism: Darwinula stevensoni (assembly GCA_905338385.1). Classification (NCBI taxonomy): domain Eukaryota; kingdom Metazoa; phylum Arthropoda; class Ostracoda; order Podocopida; family Darwinulidae; genus Darwinula; species Darwinula stevensoni. The sequence goes on along the minus strand of CAJPEV010003314.1, from coordinate 4,884 downwards.
AGTTGGCATGCAATTTATGATTGAAGCAGGAAGGCCATTATTCCAGGAATAATGCTTTCAGGAATCCCAGCTCAAAATGTATTCTGCTTGGGAATACTCATTGGAGCGGAGAAGACTTTTTAAATGGGATTTGGTAGAACTCCCTTCCGCAGTTCCAAAGAAAGCAAACGACGTGGACAATCTGATTCAGGATAGAGCTGCCGAACTTCCATCGACTGGGAGGAAGGCTCAGGAATGAGAGAGAAGGGAGGGAGAGCGAGCAATAGAGCGAACGCTTCTAGGAAATGCGGATGTGGTATCGATGTTTCCTTTCTTCAATCAATCTTTCTTTCGGACGAGGTGTTATACAAATGAATCCCAGGGAAAGATTTACCCACGAATGCCGCTATAGGTGTCGATCCATGACTCACCGCTGCACATTTTCCTCTTGAAAGTCGGAGAGTGTTTTTTTTTCTCTGGAATATGCACATTTTTACCCATGCAAAGAGGCTTATCATGGTTTTTTTCGGGCACAGGATCCTCGGAATTCTCATCTGACGAATTTCACGTATTTACATTTTATATATTTCAGATTGCTAAAAGAGGAGGTAGAAGAGGAGTGAATGTGGATGGGGGGAGAGGGATGAGGATGGGAAGAAGAACCACGTAGAGGGAAGAGCGAACAAGGAGCAAAAGGAGGAAAGAGCGAAGGAGGGAGGGGAGAAATGCCCAGCCTTTGTGATAGGTGTCTCCCGCTGGCATTTCGATCAGGCGGGTTCAGCCTCTCACCCGGGGGGAATCACCCCTCATCCACTCTCCATCCACGCTACCTCATTTCGTAAGCGGATGTAGTTTCCTCTACTCAAATACATTCCATGCATGTGGTAACTTTCCTGTGACTTCAGGCCAAGTTTGTATCTCGAGAACAGAAGCCCATCAGACTCGACTTCCGTGAAGAATAGTTTCTCCCCGGGGCAAAACTTTCCAATATCCAAGGTAGAAAAGGGTGTTTACGATTTAAATGTTTCTCTTCCCCTCTGCGGGATCGAGATTGAGGCCAGGAAGGGGAGGGGGGGGGGGGGTGAGAGGAAATGTATTTCCCTTTCCAAGAGAGGGAATTAATCAATTGAAGTCTTCCCCTTAATGAGCCCAGGATTCATTCCTGCACCTGAAATCTCATTTCTTTCTGTTCCTGCCTCGGTCTCTCTACCTCAGCCCAAGAGGATGGTTGGGTTAATCATCTGCTTCCCTCTGATCAATTTCCCCTTCCGCTTCTTAGCTTTCCTATCGGTGTATAACCGCGTCTTGAAGGCGTAGAAGAAAAATATTTTTCTTCCTCAGCTTAAGCACAAAGAGCTCCTTCAATATCAGGTGCATACATGGGAAAAGTAAAGCTCCTCAATCTGTCCCAACTTTATATTTCGCAGCGGAAACTTGGTCGCCAGGGATTGCTTGCAAAGCAATGGAATGCTCATGAAACGAGATTGAATGAACGAAGGCATCCAGGAAAAAAAAAGAATAACGGAGAGAAACCCTATGACTCGCAGGGTGCAACTCGAAACCCAGAACCGGAAATATTGACCTAAATATCCCTCCCCCAAGGTCAACTAGGATGAGGATATCCTCTTTCATCGACAAATCAAGGTGAAGACTTAGAGGGAAATTAGAAGACGCAGCTTACATTGACGAGGACTTGGAGAGATTCCACGTAACTCCTCTCGGTGTCGTAGAGCTCTCCCACCACATGTGTCCTTGTGTCCTGCAATCAAGAACCCGGTAATTAGATTCCTCTGACGTCAGCCGTGTTCCATGGATGGCCATGGAATAGCACAGAATAAGAAGATACACCGAGGCACACCAAGTGTCTCTACCTAAGAGCAGGAATCCTAAAGGCCTGGAGGCGAGAGAAGTTCCTCTGATGGAACCACAATATATGCATTAAGGAATATGGATTCCCGCAACTGGGTTCTTTCCTGGGAGGAAGTGCTTGCTCTGCTTGTTAAAGCCACGTCGATTCTCTCTCCTTTCCTTCCCCATCCAAGAGCCAGCATAGTAACAAAGCCAATTATCCCATCCCCTTTCCGCAAGTGTAACCTCCTTGTATTCCCCCTATCCGTGTCGCACCTCTTCATGAACACCGTCTTGGAAGTCATCGCTTGTCCATTGAGGGAAGTCAAAAATGCAGGAATGTGAATGCATGATGCGGGGCTCCACGAGCGACATGAGTCATGAATTCAAGGTTCTTGCCTTTTCTCAAGCTATTTCCTTTTTCCCCATGGGCCGCGGTGTCGTATTCATGCCTTTGGCAACGTTAGGCATGCAATCATCGGCAGATCAATATTCCACCTCTTCCAACATCGTCATGAGGACATGGATATCGAGAGCCCCATGTGATTCGCGCTCTACGCAATGGGAATTATTTTTTGGCGTGACGGAATCGAATCTGTTCATTAATTCATTGCCGAAGAAGAATCACGTCAGGAAGGCGGATCGGGACCACCCCTGATCTCAGAGGGTTCATAACGCATATGACTCCACCCATTGGAAGCATGGAAGCATGGAATGAATTTGTTCGTTAACTGCGCTGCTCCCATGCAATTCAAACAATTGGATGGGGGGAAAAAACTGAAATCCGTCAAAGTAGGAAATCGGATGGCGACGTTCAGATACGATGTTGTTGGACTGTGGTTATACCAGTATCGATATATTTGATAGAGATAATATGAATAAATGTATCGGACCTTCCAGCATCGTCCCTGTCGACAGGTGCCGCATCTGGGTGGAGGACTTTCATTCTCGACCGAGGAAGCAGTTGTCCGGCGGTCCAAAGCGGAACGCCGTTTCCCTTGCTGCCTCAATAACAGCGGATCACTGAAACACGGACGAATCTGGACTTTCACGATCGGCGGAGAGCCTGGGTTTCGAGCTTGTTGCCCGGATTTCCGCATGGTTCCGCATCCACACCACTCCCTTCAACGCTTGAATGACGTCTCCCTCCTCTCCTCTTTTCTTCTTCTCGTCCCTTCTCCCCGGGCGCATGCCCCGAACGTCCACCTCGTTCCATCTTCCCTCCTCTTCCCTAATGGCCCTCTTCTCTCCCGTCCCCCCTCATGAATAGTAATGGAAATTTGATCTTGCATTCCCTGCAAGAAGGGCATCCCAGAGATTCATCCCGAAAGGAACGTCCCCGATCGAAGGAATGGCCCCGGTAAATGCAGCGTAGTCAACTTTAAAGATCGTCGACCTAGACCTAGATGAAACCTTTCTGGAGATGAAATGACGTCTTCGGAGGGCTTCCGTACTGGTACGTTGCAATTCTGACGTCAATGAATGCGTTTCTCTTGTTGCTTCAATGAGTATATCGATTGATTTCTATAGCCGGCTCTCTCTCTCGAGTGATGAGGAGGCCTTGTTCCCTATTTGCCTCCCATTCTCAACAACTTCGCTGCAAACGTTCGATTGCTTAAAAAAAAAATAGTACAATTAGAAACTATTTTATTATTTCTCTCCGAGCATTTTAAAACGGTGATGTCAGAGGAGAGTGTTTCACTAACGAAATCGTCCTGAATCACAAAGCCAATTTCATTTGAGCGATTCTCAGAGATTCTTGGAGGTGAATTATAAATAGCCCTGAGACGAACAGAGTTATTAACAACGAATAAGGGACCCCGAGCCTGCCGAGTGCGCGCACAAGATCGAGTTGGGCGAGGAGACCCATGACCGAATAAGGTAGGAATATTGCGCACTAGTGGCGCACGAATCACTATTTCACTAGATTCGAATGGAATCGCGTTTTTTTCAGTTCCTAATGCCGAATCGCATCGTTATGCAAGCAAGCATCATCTCGAATCTTTCCCGAACAAACTTACACAATATTCAGGTTCTAATTAGGGATTTTGCATCTCATATGTTGACTCAATCATGCAATGTAAATAGAATGTTCCTTGGCTATTGAGATAAATAAGCCTACCTCACACCAGAGCCATTGGTGACTTTATTTATACGCAGCATACCTCTCCTCTACATCAATTTTCGTAGCCGAACGTTTCATAGACTTCAACCTGGCCCATCCCCAGGAGGCCCTTTTCCGGATGACAGTCGCGAATCTTCTCGAAAGGAGATGCAATGTAACGCCTCTACTAAACTAGAATAAACTGCGTTTAAAGAGACTGTAGAGACGTAGCTAGGATGGCGACGACGACATTCGAAGCTGCTTCGAAGCGATAAGTGACATCTATGGGATGTGGAGGGAATTAGAAAGTTTCTGTCTATCTCGCAGGAGCGCAGTGAAGGACGAGAAGGAGCAGGAGGAGAAATGGAATAAAAGGATCTTTCAGCATAAAGGAGACTGACTCCGACAAGAAAGATTGACAGGAGTCCATATGAATGAGATTGTTGGGAAGACACGCTTCATCCCAAGATTGACTTCATGAGATTTTCTCCATCATTTTCTCTCGTCACTTTTCATCCCAAGTCCATTCAACCGTCCATCATACCGCTCGCCTATCGTAGCAACTCTCGCATTCTTGTGGGATATTATCGTGACTGGCATGTCTCAAGGATCACTTTCATCCGCTTCTTTCATTCGTTCTGAGATATGGAACGCACGTGAGAGAACGATATTAATTCTCATTAGAATAAAGATAGCAGTAATGATGCAACCTATCACATGGAAATCAACATAAATGAAGACAAACTTGGAAGTCAAAAATGGAGCATCAAAGGGTCAACGTGTTTGTTGCATGAACTTCTTGGAGATGGAAAGAAGAAACCATATAAATGCAAAGATGGAAAACGCCCATTCGGCACAACAACGTTGTATCAACATTGAGAATAGGTTGAAACGTTGAGACTTGGTTGAAGTTGAGAATTCGACGAAAAATCAACATCAGTGAAATGCTAGCT
>CAJPEV010003313.1:0-32227 GCA_905338385.1 Darwinula stevensoni | reverse complement strand
AGACGTTCGAGCTGGAGATGTCAGGGCTGGAGACGTTTGGGCTGGAGATGTCAGGGCTGGAGACGTTTGGGCTGGAGATGTCAGGGCTGGAGACGTTTGGGCTGGAGATGTCTGGGCTTGAGATGTCTGGGCTTGAGACGTTTGGGCTGGAGTAGAGGAGGTGGAGTCGGAGGAGACTCCCACAACCACTAACGCTCTCCACCTCTCCCCTTATCGAAGGTCGCACGATCTGGATGTAGCTGCGGGACGGGGAATACCAACCGTTCACCGTCACGTATTCGCTGCTCGACTGGATCTGCTTCTGCCATTGGGACGTCGCTTCGTTCAAGTTCTTCGTGAAATTCTTCTCCATCCCAGGTGCGGAAACCTGGAGAATTTCATTGCGACTTTATTGAATATGCTCTGAGCGGATAATTTTCTGTCACCCGACGCACGTGAATGTCACAAATCAATTATATCAATTATATCCTTTAGGAATTCAGAAATGGTTTCCTCTTAGTTCCTCGTTTATAATCTAAGCCAACCAACCAATCGGCCTTCGCGGTAGGGTACTAAACATCGAGAAGAGCGGGAATCGCGCCTGATCCCTAGATCATAGTCACTACATCAGTTTATCACTACGGAACCAAATGCATATTTCCTTGAACATCGCTCCATATGGCACAGGTGATGGCTCGAGGGAACATTCTGGCATCTGCCGCCTTCGACCACAAGTCAGATGAGAGGGTGGAGGACCTTGTCGACCCAGAGCTCGTTCTCTACAAATCAGACGGGGAAACTCCGAAACTCGAGCATTTGAGCAAGGCCACCATCGAGATCCCGGTGACCCATGAGATGGCACCCGAGAGTAAACTGGTGGTCTTTTACATAAGGCCTGATGGGGAGGTGGTGTCCGATCACCTCACCTTCCGGGTAGACCGTTGCCTCCCCAACAAGGTCATCCTTGTTCCTATTTACGAGATGCTCCAATGCCCTCAATCTCGCTCATGTTATCTCTCAACTTGTCGCGTGGCAGGTGGAATTGAGATGGAACGAGAAAGTGGCTGCACCTGGATCGAAGATCGGACTGAAGGTTAAGGCCGCGCCGAAATCAGTCTGCGGATTGAGGGCGGTGGACACGAGCGTGGACCTCCTCAGACCGAGGCATCAGCTGACTGCGGATCAAGTCCTGCTGGCCCTGGAGCGTTTCCAGATCTTTGACTATCAGTCGCCCTCTCAGAGCACGGACAACAACTTCTGTCTCAGGCATCAGCCCTCTAAAAGTGTTTCCCGTATGTTCATTCCTTGAATGCTTCACCGCATCATAACTGTATACGGCAGGTTTTCTTCGCGCTGTGCTGACTTCATAATACACTTTATTATTAAGTCTTCATCGTAGTAGTCTGGGAAGTTTTTAATATATGAAAGGAAGAATTTGGAAGTTTAATGACGATTTTCTCGCTTGCTGAAAAAAGTAATCAAATTCTTTCCACCGAGTGACATCGGTATCGCCTTATCCCATGAGACCCATAGATCATGAGATCTCTCTTAATAAATTAATTATTCATTTAAAAAAAAAGAGCTCTCTCCCCGAGCTTGAGAGTATATTGCCCTCTTTTTCCTCGGAATTTCGATTGCGACGACTTCCTTACGGTTGGAAGTTCTCTTAGTTCCCCTTCATTTAGGATGGAATACACTCGTGCTGGAGTTTCGATAGGGCAATCGAAGAAAAGTGGAAGGGATTAAGCCGTCCGGTTTTTTTTCGAAATGGTGTGATAACGCTGAATGTTCTTGGTACAATATTCCTATGCGATTTTCTTTTGAAAATAACGATAGTGCAAATTATATTAATTGGGAGCTCATTAATACTCTAATATTCACTAATAAATCGGAAAAACTGAGAGAAAGAGAGAAAGAGACATGTACGGATAACTTAAATATTTTTTAACATTAAAATTGTTTTCTTCATATGGTGTGGGGACGGGCTAGAAGCATCTTAATGCGATGATGGAGCAGGCAGACAAAGGGAGTCCGTAACGTTCATCACATGGCGACTTATGTATTTTATTTCATGCTTGTCGAAGTATGAAGATGGGACATTTCCACGAATCGAAACTTAACGCTCCAGAAATGTCAGCCAAATTAATGGAAAACTCAATATATTACCCTCTTCATTGACAACGGAAAGAACAGCGAATCCGAGAAAACCTGCTCGTTCCGATACACATTCCCAATTCCTTTCGGATAGTACTTGTACCTAACACGAGCAGTTCTGTTTTTCCGAGGAACGGAGAAACGAGAACCTCGAATTACGCAAGTATTGTTCTCATAGCCTTTTCCATGAAGCATGACCGAACAGTGCAAAGTTTTATTGCATATCCAGATGCCATTTATCGATGTTTTCATTCATTCGCCTATTCCGAATTTACAGGACTCACCACAATCTTATGCATTACGGTCACGCAGGTTTTTTTTTGCTAGTAGACTGCAGAAACGTGAGCAAGGATTTTTGTTTAGAAGGATGACCTTTTTTAACAGCTTACTTAAGGGGGGGGGGAGTTCCCAGGAGCCAAAACCAGCACCAGGGGTGTTTGTGAACCTTTTGTACGCCACTGGTAGACCGTATAAGCCAATTTTTATATATGTGGCGCATGGTCTCGGCGGTTGAATACGATTTTTCATACTCGTCTTGATTCTTGGCGTTCTTTTGGCATGCAGATGAGGACGGAGACTCAAAATATGACTTCATAGAAGATTCCCGCAGTCACGCTCTCACATCCTTCGATGTGAGTTCATACCATGCACCTCTATATACCTCTATATATATATACCTCTATTTGCAGCAAGGAAGAATTTGGTTGAGTAATTTTTCATGCGCAGCGTTCCGGCCTTGTGGTCCTGTCCGACCTGAGAGTCTTCACCTTTCCCTGCCGCACCGTTGACAACGTGTTCGGGTACTCGGAAAGACTTCTACCTCTGAGCGAAGAAACCGCGGAGCAGGTCGATGCTGCTGTTACTGATGTACCGATACCGTCCACATTAATGGCTGAGAGGAAGAAGTCTTTCAGTGGTAGTCGGGACCACTTCCCAGAAACCTGGCTCTGGTCCCTCGAGGCCGTCGATGAAACAGGTAATGGGTAATGAGGGTAAACGGAGTAATGAGAAGGAGGTTTTGGTCATAATATCTCCTATCTTTCTGCACCCAGGGGAGCTAGAATTGAAGGATCTTGATGTGCCGGACAGCCTCACGGAGTGGGTGGGATCAGCGGTGTGCAGCTCCCCACTGGCAGGGCTGGGCTTGTCCTCCTCTCAACCCCTCATTGCCTCTCAACCCTTCTTCCTTGACTTCACTCTGCCGTACTCTATCAAGATGGGAGAGATCCTTCCCCTTTCCGTTTCAATCTTCAACCAAAAACAGTATCCTCTCCCAGTAAGCCTCCCTTTGGATTTCCTTCTCAGAGATGAACAGTAGAATATGGTCAAACATTCATCACACCTTTCTTTTAAAATGTATTTATGCTTTTCTCCTTCCTTCAACAGATCAGAGTTATCGTTAAGGAGTCCGCAGCCTTTGAAGTGGAAGGAGAGAAAGAGAAAAGCCTCTGCCTGGAGGAGCAGGGGAAGGAGGTGGTGATCTTTCACTTGGACTTCTCGAAACTGGGAGACGTCAACGTGACCATTCTGGCTCGAGTTGATTCCTGCTTTCCTGGAGCGTGCGGGCCTGATACCCTTCTTCTTGTCAGGTCTGTCTACTTGGAACGTTTCTGGGTTTGTCGAACGAATATCTAAACCGATGGGTTCATGATGATCAAGAACATAATTTTTGGGTATAATTTACTCATAATCTTTAGAACCTCGCTGTTTCCAGCTAAGGTGCAACATCCATCCCATCTGTTTGTAAAGACGATGGCCACAAACGTGCTTCTCAGCCTTTAGCCTAACAAAATGACCACCCTCTCCCCGAGTGGATTTGAAATCAAGTGGATGTCTCACCAGGAGGAAATCCTCTTGCTGTTGGGAAGTTCTCCTCGTTCAAAATCCGCCCAGACATTCGTATGATTTCAAATCAATTAATACTTTCTGTGGTTATCCACCTGTCGTGAGAGTTTATTAGGGCAATTTCTTCTCTCACTTTTTCCGTCCCTCAACTTCCCTGAGAATAAGGCTGCGACTATTAAAAAATGCCAGTAACTATTTTATAATTGCCTTACTCCTTTTTCGTGGGAGTGTAAGAAGACCGTAAGTACGAGGGTCACTCAATAAGTTATCTACCTGAATAAGAAAGTATTAATTGATTTGAAATCATACGAATGTCTGGGCGNTATCCCATGAGACCCATAGATCATGAGATCTCTCTTAATAAATTAATTATTCATTTAAAAAAAAAGAGCTCTCTCCCCGAGCTTGAGAGTATATTGCCCTCTTTTTCCTCGGAATTTCGATTGCGACGACTTCCTTACGGTTGGAAGTTCTCTTAGTTCCCCTTCATTTAGGATGGAATACACTCGTGCTGGAGTTTCGATAGGGCAATCGAAGAAAAGTGGAAGGGATTAAGCCGTCCGGTTTTTTTTCGAAATGGTGTGATAACGCTGAATGTTCTTGGTACAATATTCCTATGCGATTTTCTTTTGAAAATAACGATAGTGCAAATTATATTAATTGGGAGCTCATTAATACTCTAATATTCACTAATAAATCGGAAAAACTGAGAGAAAGAGAGAAAGAGACATGTACGGATAACTTATTGAGTGGCCCTCGTATATGCTGTCAGGATAATGGTTCGTTTTGGAATGCAGCGTGTAATCTTCATTGCAGAGCGTTTGTGGTTATGTATGTTACACCAGCACATACAACCATAAAATTCCACGTTTAGGCTGGAAGTCTTCCTACTGACTAAGACTTAGAATGTCGAGTGTTTCCTTCTGTTACTTTCCATCAGTCTCATAGTGGAGACAAATAAATATACAATGAAACCATGGGAGTTAAGAAACTGGTTAATTGTAATGCTTAGCTTGCATTATTATGATGATCACTGATCAGGTTCTTGCATCAGGTAGATGCATACCTCTAAATTAACCGACGCTGGACCAGTTCATGTTTGGGGCGTTCGATTCAAATAGGGGTTCAAAAGACAGGATTAATGTGCAGGTTGAATATTTTCCTTTAATCGGCGTTTGCCATTATCAAGGAAGAAGGGGTTCCACCAGGATAGGACCTGACTGCCAAGACGATTTTGGGTTGCGTACATGTGACGACACAGGAAAAGGGGAGACACAGACCAATCCTAGACGGAAGGAGCACTCGACCTCAAGCATTGTCACTTGCAGTTAGTGTGCCAAATTCGTGGGTGAAAATCGAATGAGGTTTTCCTGCAACGTGGGTACAGACGGGAACTTCGTAGTGCGAGACTGTAGAAGTGCTCCTGAAAAAAGGCTTTCAAGTTAGTCCACCTAAACGCCAGGTATATATGTAACGCTTCAGTCATCATCAGAATTCGCAACATGCAATGATACTTGTAGCCGATTGTTGACTTCCAGATGGTATTTCCTGTGTCGTGTCTGTCTGTGTCTTCCACCTCAATTTATGACGTATGCTATTTTATTCCAGGGACACAATTGTGAAACAGATACGAGTAGAACCGGAAGGGTTTCCGGTGGAAGAAACAAAGAACTGGTATCTGTGCGGTAAGTTTTTTTGTTTCCCTTGGAGTTAGCTGAATTCGGGTAATCAGAAAACCAGAAAGCTTCTCGTCCTGGTTCTTGGTAACACTGAATATTTCATTCACAATCCAAAGAAATTACATTTATTATTACAAACGATGTTCAGCAGAAAGTACAGCTATGGAATTTCAGTCGGTTGTGATGGGCGAAATGACGTATACCATTGAATATTTCGCAAGCTAATTTCTTAAACGTGTCGTCCTCAATGCACATAATCCCCAGGGGAAAGCGAGGCGGCGAATGCGACTCACTCGCTGAGCCTGCCGGAGGACGTGGTGCCCGATTCGGCCCGAGCGTGGGTGACAGTCTTCGGGGACCTCCTTGGACCCTCCATTCAGGTCATCTCAGCGCTTTGGATTCATCCCATCTCTTTCTTTTTCTAAATCCTCTTGTTTTTCTACGGCGGAATTACCACAGTATTAATTGGGTGGTCGTACCAACTTTTTCATTCGCATCATGATAGCAGATGATGCTGATTATAGAAAATGCTCTAGTACACTTGATCGTAATAATTAAAGAAATCCCACCTGCGGCGATTCGTCCATGACGTCTCTCTTCTCCTCAAGTCAGGCACGCACGAATCGGAGGTATGGTTTGCGTGGATGATATACTTATAAGAATTGGTTGTAGCAGTCGTAGCCTGTCCCTCTTGAACGGTCGTTCCTTCGCTTTGATCTCACAGGATCTTGCAATTCATGTCTCCGTCCTCTATCGAGGGAGGAAATAATTCAAGTTCTGGTTATATCAAGCGCTCCGAAACTGAAGGGAATCACTTCTACCTTAAGATGTTACTTGCGTAATGTTCCCGATTCACCTATGCCGTGCATGGAAAATTCATATTTGGTCAATACATAATGTACTTCCTCAAGTTTTGAAGATAGCTTCACCTGGCAGTAACCCAGCTTCTTAATTTATTGCGCAATACATCTTCACTAAAATCTAAGATTTACGTTTAATTTCAGAAAATCCATTCTTTCAGTCGTATGCTTCTCATTGTTTATATTGTACTCCAAAAAAAATTGGAAAACCCATGCAGCGATCACCAATCGCTCGCTGCCCGGTGCGAGCTACAGATTTTCTCAAAGAAGTCACATTCATCAGGAATTCCGCAGAAATCTTTCTCAATCATTCAAGATGTTGTGCGTAAGAATCATGGAGTTTGGATGATGAAAACGAGGAGACACATTTTTACATTTTTACACTGTCGAAAGGCTCTCAATTTCCCGCACTACTTTTTCTTTCCATATTTTCCCTCCTTGCCACAGTTGTCCTGCTTCACACACTCCAAATATGGAGAATTCGAATTCTGCAGGGCCTGGAGACGTTGGAGACGTGGTCGATGGACTGCGGAGTGCAGAACATGAACGCCCTGGTTCCAAATATATTCATCCTCCAATATCTCAGTTCCACAAATCAGCTCACGCCGGAACTCAAAGCGGAACTCATACACAAGGTGGAAAACGGTTAGTGAAATTTGGATTCAAGACGTTCCCCAGAGATATATTACAGAATAGTATAATTAAAATATGGGTTCCTAATTGGATTTCGATATCTTTCAGTGATTGTTTCCCCTCATGAAATCATATTCAGATGAAACCGAGTGTGATACACAACATGGCATATGCTGTTTCTCTATTCCTTTTCCTATTATCAGGATTCATACTTTTGTCGATTCACTATCTCAGGGTTCCAAATAGAGTTGCACTGCCAGCATGAAGACGGATCGTTTAGCTCGTTCGGAGCGAACAAGGAGAGTTCCATGTGGATGACGGCCTTAGTAATAAAAAGCTTCGGGCAGTCGCTTCCCTTCATATCCCTCAACGAAGGCGGGTGGCAGGAGGGTGTCCGCTGGATCACCGGAAAGCAGATGGAGAGCGGGTGCTTCCCCAACGTCGGGAGGGTCCTCATGCCTCGCTATCAGGTTCGGTCGTTTTCGCTTCTCGTGCAAGATTTTTTCTGAGAGCCGATCAGGACGAGAAATACCTAAAGAAATACTCTTAAAAATATCAAAATTTGACATACGATGTAAAATTTATTTTCATAATTTTCATAATTTATTTTCATAATTTTCATAATTTATTTTCATAATTTTCATAATTTATTTTCATAATTTTCATAATTTATTTTCATAATTTTCATAATTTATTTTCATAATTCTCAATTTATTTTCATAATTTTCATAATTTATTTTCATAATTTTCATAATTTATTTTCATAATTCTCAATTTATTTTCATAATTTTCACAATTTATTTTCATAATTTTCATAATTTATTTTCATAATTTCACTTTTTCGTAATTATTCCTTTAACTCTTTAAGAAGGTATTCAATTTATAGTGAATGAAAGACAACCTCTTTTTTAAACATTTTCTTAATTTTGTTTCGGACTTCGTGCTGTCATGGTCACGTGGTCATTGTCAAGGTTTAGTTCTGGTAACTAGTTTAATCTAGTTGATTAGCATGTAACAGCTACTCGTGTTCAATCAATTCACTATGTGGTAGAGGCAATTTTACATTCAAAAGCCTAAAAATAGTGCTACGAGATGACACTGCGGGAGATACTTTTTGCATCTCATTGCGTCCTGTGGAATTTTAAAAATTAGTTTGGGGCAATAAAAGTGAATACAAAATGTGAAATCTGCTTGGAAATTTAAAATCAGCAAGATACGCACCCAAGTTACTTATTCGATTTCAGGTGAGCTTCTCTACCTAAAGTTTAACATCCCATGATGTAAATCCATTGCCACTCACTTGCGAAACTTTCCAAATGCTTAATGCTATTAACAGTTTTACGGACTCTGCGGAAGGTTTCTTTCAAGTAACTCCACTGTTGGTGCACTTGCGTATTTCAGACTCATAAAAACTAAAGAAGTGATTTGGTAACCTTTCCAGTGAATTTCACCGGAATGTCATTGAGTTAGTTTGCATGCACAGTAGATGCAGGCATAGGATGAAACCAAGAAATTCTGTCGTACAGCGCTGCCATTTGGTTATCGAGTAGCCAGTAAAAATATCGACTTGCAAATAACAAATCGAATATTTGCGCAGCTTATCGCTCGAATGGATTCGAGAAGTGACAAAGAAGTGACAAAAGCGCTTCAGAGCTGCATCATGTATGCCCCTCCAATGACCGCAATTGCCGTGTATCCTAATAACCTCACGTCAGCAAAGCCGTCTATGTGACATGTTTCTTTCGTATAACTTCATCCCGCAATGTCATTATAACATACCTAAGCATCTTTGATATAATAGGCATAGTTATCATAGAGTACCGCAAGTCATGAAGCTCCTTCATGATAGACCGGCATTTAGTCGCTCGTCCTGGAGATCGAATGATGATCCAACATGATTTGGATAATTATACATAAAATGCATCATTTTATGACATGTAAAAAGCTTAAGCGAGGCCATACGGCCTCACGATTTGGCAAAAAAAAATTATATGAACAGTGAAATGACCCAATGAATGAGTAAAATCCAAATAAAATCATGCTGAATGCTAACACTGGTGCTTGATCGGAAAAGGGCAATGAAGAAGGGGAAGAAGGTTCAAATGCGGAGTTGTCGGCGTACGTCCTCATCTCTCTTCTGGAATCAGGAGGCTCTGTAGAAGATAAAGTAATCAAGAGAACTCTACAGTGCTTGAAGGGCAGCCCCAATCCTTCAACTTTCGCCCTGGCCCTCATCACGTACGCCTTCGTCTTGGCCGGGGAAACGGAACTCGGTGGGACCTACCTGGATGAGCTTCTCCAGAGAGCCACTGAGGGAGATGGTCTTCTTTTTTGGCATGCCTCAACTGATGGTAAGAAATGTGTTCTGTAAATTATATATGAGAAATCATGAAAAACATAATATATTGCAGATGAACTGATGACGTTTCCTAAGTACAGCTATTTTCGTTCTTCCCGTGCGCAACTTGCTTTGCTGCACACGTATCTAGAGTCCTCAGACGCAATGGACATGGAGATCACATCATATGGGATCCTATCGCTGTTGAAGATGGGCCGAAAGGGGGACACTGCCCGAGCCCTTTCCGCCGTCCGCTGGCTTATCTCCAAGAGAAACTCCAATGGTGGCTTCAACTCCCCTCAGGTTCTCCTAGGTCCCATCCCGTCAGATTGAAAAGCAAATCTATGAATTGTATAGTTTTTCCCTCTGAAAATCCTGTCCCCTTGTCTTCCTCTGTAATGTAGTTGGATTACAGAGAATATCAGGTCTCCTTTGTCCTTGATAGGGAAGTATTTGTCTTTTTGCCAGTAACGCGAGGGATGACATAACTTTTCCGCTCTATGGTTTTTTAAATGAGGAAATTGAAAGCTAAAACACCTATTCCTCCGTTAGGCACGAATAGTAAATATTGAATACCTGTAAGTTTTCAGCAGTTTCTTTTAAGTGCTGGTCTTCTTTCTTTTTTGGGTCATTGATATTTAATGAATTGCTCAAGTGAATCCTTTACTGGCAATTATAAAATAAAACAGTTTCACTGAAATTAGCACTTATTTCCGATAAGTATTTTTCTTCAACTTGATAGCTTATGAAACGCTGTGCTTAAGAAAAAGCTAATCCTTGGAACATGTTTTGAAAATGAAGACAAACTAAGACCGTCACATCGATTAATTTAATCGATCGATTAATCGATTGAAGTATTAAGCTCAATTTTAAAATTTAGTCGAAATTGATATCATTTAGATCGACCCACCTAATATCCCCCTGAATGCCTCTTTCATCCCAAAGAATTTCATTATAGAATAATACTTTAATCAGTTAAGCAGTCGATCAAATTATTCGCATTGGCAGCCCTAAGATGAACTCAATTATATTTTGACGGCGACGGAATTTATTGGTGACGGTGGGAGTCACGCCTTGTTTCATCGATAGAAAAATTGTTCATTACCAGGTTAATATTATAAAGCAAAACAAAACAATTTTTTTAATGAGGTTATTAGGTTTCCTCGTTCCTACGGAGCAGAATCTATTGGATCCTCTTGCTAGAGTAGAAACAATACATTTTCTGAGAATGTCTCGAATTGAAATTTCCAGTGTGAAGCTAGTCTTTGTAATATTGTGATTTTGTGCAAGACGTAAAAAATTAATTTGTCTTTCAAACAGTGGTGTTGGGTATTGCAGGCCACGGCGATGGTACTGCAGTCCCTGGTACTATACGCATCTCACGTGGGATTGGGGGAAGTGGCCATGGATATCCAACTGTCCTCCTCAGGTTGGGAGCACGCCTTCCATCTCACAAATGCAAATCGTCTGGTCCAGCAGATGACCTCCATCGCGTCTCTTCCTCATCACCTCCAGATCTCATCGTTTGGGAGCGGCTGCACCCTCATCCAAGTCCCTGACCCCTCATACGCAGGTCGTAGGATATTGCTTCTGCATGTCTCACGAATGTTCCTTTGCAGGCAACGCTGAGGTACTCTGTGTTTCGTGAACCCAAGAAGCAGGGGATGAGGCTAAGCGTAGAGGAGAAGCTCGGTGATGCGCAGGAATGCGATCGACGGAACATACATGTCTGTGCCATGTACTCTGGACCTGCCAACGCCTCCGACATGGCAATGCTCCAGGTCTCTATGCTCTCGGGTGAGTCGACTTTTGCCGAGGCCCTCTTTCCATGGGTTGATAGGTTCATATCAATACGAATCATGAAATTGGTTTTAGAGTGCTGTCGCTTATATGAAAATATTTATTTTGGGGGCTGAGGACTACTGAGAGCCTTTTTTCTTTCTTGTAACGAATCAGGTTTTGAACCGGACGAAGATGCAATTAACAATCTTCAGTCCCAGTCATCAGGTATGTGACTCGTACCCATTTTGATAGTCCAGAATGCGAAAGAATGTATAAAGGAAAGGTCTTGGACAGAGTTGAATCGCTGGGAGGTGAGGACAGAAACTGGAGAACTGGCGGTATTCTTGGACCATTTGGACAGAAAAGGTTTTTGCTTGAGCATTCCACTTCTTCGTACTGTTTTAGTCAAGAATCCCAAGCCGGCTCTCATCAAGCTCTTCGACTACTTTGCACCCGAACTCCAAGACACTCAGGTGAGCTTAAGATGGATAGTTCTATTGCTTACATTCAATTATCCAAGATTCAAAGAACTCTAATAGGGAAATTTCAGCGACTGGAATTGGATTTACTCATTAAAATTAAAATTCCATTTAACTGCAACATCCTCAAGTGGTTATAACATGTGACAGAGACAGTAGCATTCAGAAACGCTTCAAACCTTGTTTGCGGTTGACATATGAAGGGCTGAAAGGCAAAGTGGTCTATTGCAAAATATTATTTCCTGAAGCTCCACACGGAATGATTGAATATTCAGTGACCATCATGTTAAAAGTGAGAAAAATAGGTATGTATCGAAAGATCACTTCATCCTTTACTTAATCCAAAAAGCAATAATTTTCTATGAAAGGAACAAGGTCCTATAAGCACAAAAACCACAACACTTTTTTCGGAAATTTTTTGCAGAAAGACCACTTTGCCATTCAGCCCTTCATATTTTAGTCCATTAATATTTTTTTTAAAGCACAGAACACCCCCTTTTCATTAACCTTATGCGTCACGGAATTTTCTTTTAGCGTTTTTTTTGTTGTTGCGGTTTTAGGCTTCACAGGTCCTAAATGTTGCCAAGGAACGCCTGAAAATGTTTTCCATATGTTTGCATGCCGGGTACTGGTTTAAACAGGCGAGCGTTTCTAAACACCTCTGTGACCATAAGGGTAAGAACAAGAAGAAAACACTCAAGGTATACTGGTTCTGGGACAGAAGGTCGAAAATTTTTCGTCGAATTGCAAGAACGTCGACGTCATGAATTGCGAAAGGCAGAATAGGAAAGAGTAGGAAATGTCGAAATAAGACATGGTGGAACGGAGAAAATGTCGAAAGAACCAGAAAGTCGAAAATGTCGAAAAAACGTGGAATGTGCTTGTCTCGGGCTGTCTTTATTTTCTAAATAGAGTTCGCCTTTGTTTCTTGCATAGTTCATGCCGTCGTAGACTATATGCTCAGCGAAGTGGAATGATTGTTAATCTTCAGAGATAGACGGTCATTCCAGTTATTGTTAGTGACCTTGAAAGTGGTTCGAACCATACTCGCCCATGAATTAGCAGTCAGTCTCGTTCCTTTCCTTGTTGTTATCACTCCCTCGGCTTCTCATTTTCTGAATCGACTGGGGTTTCTAGGCTTTCACGCTTAACTAGACTCAAAAAGGTTTACTTATCGAAATAAATCGATACCTGATATAATTTCTTGATGTGCTTATTGACTCAGTAGCTTTCGACATTTTTCCAGTCCACATCATTTATTTATGGAGAGGGGGGAGGGGGGGTGTGTGTGCAAGTCGTACAATGACTCTCTCCTATTCTCAATAACGGATCCAACTGTTGCGAAAGCCGGAGAGAAAGCGCGAGCGTGAGACGAGCACCTCAATCCGCGTATGTCTTCCACGAACTGTTTCTCGGGAATTCCCGAGCTCAGTCAACAGCCCTACAATTCAGCGGCCCTCTCAACGACATGAAGCAGCACCACCTCCATCCTCTTCTCGAGAATGACCAGTGGAAGACTTCCACGAACTTCGGGTCGGTCTAGGCCGTGGGTGTCAAACTGCCGGCCAACTATTTGATTTCGTTCGGCCTGCAAAGTCCTTTTCAACAGTTGGTTTTTAAGAAGAGTAGACTATTTCAACCTGTTAGCAAACGAAACTTTGGTGCAAGATGTGCGAATGTGGAACCAACCGCTTATGAAGGGTTCCATCCGGCCGCCTGCTTAGTGAAGTTTGACATATCTGGCGTAGGCTATGCGAGTAACATAGGGTCGCTAAAATATATTGTAAGGCCTGGGGCAACATTCAAGGAAGGGCCTCCTTTCCACTCTTCTCCCCTCCCTGCCGCTTCAAACACATTCACTGAGTGTATTTGAAGTATTCATTGCAGACGAACGCTACGATATGGTACATACACAATCTGATGTGGCTTCCCCCCCCCCCCCTCCGCCCCTGCTCCCAGAGAGGAGACGCTAGGCAAATTGCTCATCCCCCCCCCTCTCTACAGTCCTGAACATAGACGGGAATCCATGAGCTCAGTCAGCACTTGAACATTCTACTCAGCAGTCGCTCTCTCTCCCGTTCTCGAGAACGAATCCGACAATCGCAAATACTCGAAAGAAACTGCTCGACCGAGAGCGAGACAGAGACTCCAACCTGCGGAAAACATCCACAAATTCTGGGTCGGCCTAGCCAAAGCGTGTAGCATTTTCGGATATTCACGAGTTCAGTGAGCGTTCCAATCAACGCTCTGCCCAGCAGCCGCTTTGACAATATACGTCTTGCGCACCCCTCTCTCACTTATTCGCGGGAGTGTTCACGCCTGTGATACGGACTTTTATAGAGCTGCACTCTTTTCCCGTTTCGATCTCGACGATGTGCGTATCGTCGGTGAAGTCCATCTCCCCAACTTTTCGTGCAGGTCTAAGAGTGGAATATGCGCTAAATAAACGGGATGGTTACTACGCGGCCGACGGCGTCTTTCCGATCCAAGGGATCCTGATCCATACAGGTGGGATCCCGCCGTTTGCACCCTCGGAAGACACTCTCCTTGTGAGAATGCCAATCAAGAAAAGGCTTCCGATTGATGAATTGATGAAGATTCGATTGATGACGATAAATAAATGATGATAAGGTCTCATCCCGGGGAGGAAGTCATCCTTCCTTATGGGATGACAGGGATATTACAAGTGTAACACGCAGGGACGTTTTACACTTCCCTACTGAAAAGTCCGTATCGGATTCCCGGGTCCGTATCAGGAGTGTGTGTAAAATGCACCTCTCCCGTTGTAGTATTATGGATGCCGTGGAAAAGTCTTTAGATCATACTTGGTTCGGTGGTGTAGTGGAAATTTCTTTTTCCGCCTCTTGGATCGATTCCCAACCTCTCTATTGTTTTTCTTTCGTCATGCCATCTGAATTCTTCTCCCCCCCACATCCCATTACGTTCTCGAAAATGGATGTCAGCCATAATGGCCGGAGGGAAGGTGAGAGAGTGAGCGAGACAGACACCCGGAGCCGAGTAGAAGGCATATGGCACTGCGGACATTCAGTCGCCCAAGTATATGTAAATAGATCGTTTTTGAGTTCGAACAATGGTTCTAAAGAAAAAAAATTGAAGGATTTTATGATTTTATTGCTTCGTTTGCCGTAACCATCTATGGTGGAAAATAAAATAATTGAAACCGTGCGCAAACAGCTGCTCGGCTGCTGCATCCAAAACATTCCCATTCTGCCACCACCTCAGAACGGAGATGGAGTAACTCCACACCTCGTACCATAGCTCTTCGTCATGATCCAGTGGTAGTGGCGGGAGGAGAATAATTGGATAAAACTTCTTATCTTCTCCGCCTCCACAATTCATACTGCGCATCAAATAGATGCACTGTATGAATCGTGGTCCTTGCTCAGCAAAGGACCGGCAACGAGTAGTCAGGGCACTTGTGACGCGTTTGGGGCAAATCAAATGGGAACCCCAGAAGCTGATGTAGCTACTGATGAAAGTAAGGGTCTGCGCTATTTGCAAACACATCGGATCGCAACGTGGAATGTACGAGGAATGAGCCAAGGGAAATTGGACATCATCAAAAGCGAAATGTCCCGGCTCAAAATCGAATTATTGGGAATCAGCGAACTGCACTGGACGGACAATGGTTATTTCCAGTCGGACGATTTCACCGTCTATTACTCCGGTCATGATAACATCAAACGGAATGGCGTGGCATTCATAGCTTCCAAAAGAGTCGCCCGCACCATAGAAAGCTTCTCGCCGGTCGGTGACCGTATC
Source organism: Darwinula stevensoni (assembly GCA_905338385.1). Classification (NCBI taxonomy): domain Eukaryota; kingdom Metazoa; phylum Arthropoda; class Ostracoda; order Podocopida; family Darwinulidae; genus Darwinula; species Darwinula stevensoni. The sequence continues at coordinate 16,695 of CAJPEV010003313.1, read as the reverse complement.
ATGTCCATCCGCATTCGTGCAAAACCGTTCCTCATCACAATTATGCAGGTCTACGCCCCAACGTCTGATGCACCCGAGGATGAAATCGAGCGATTCTATGCCAGCATCCAAGAAGCGCTGCAACAAGTGCCCAAAAAAGATGTCATTTACATCTTGGGAGATTTCAATGCGAAGGTCGGCTGCCAAGAAGAGCCAGGCTTAGTTGGCAAGTTCGTTCTCGGCGTCAGAAACGATGCGGGTGACCGGTTGATACAGTTTTGCCAGGAAAATCGATTCAAAATCGCGAACACATGGTTCATGCAGCACAAGCGCCACCTCTACACATGGACATCCCCAAATAGATCACATCGTAACCAGATCGATTATGTTCTGTGCAGTCAACGGTGGAGTAGTTCTGTGCTTGCTGTCAAAACGTATCCTGGTGCAGACTGCGGCTCTGATCATGAATTGCTCGTAGCCAAAATCAAAGTCAAGTTATGTAACATCAAAAAGACTGTGCCGCCAAAGAAGTTTGATGTCTCAAAGATTCCACCTTCATACGCAGTTGAGGTGAAAAACAAGTTTGAATTGCTTGACACCTCCGAGAAACTGCCTGACGAATTGTGGTAGGAATTCCAGTCGATCATCTTCGAAACGGCGACGAAGAATATTCCATACAAGAAGCCAGAGGAGAAGAAATGCAAATGGCTAACAGAAGGNCATCAAGCCGGATATGTCACTTGAAGGCAAGATCACGAGACTCAAACTCACGTATTTCGGCCACGTAATGCGATCGAATTCATTAGAGAAAGATCTCATGCTTGGAGTGGTCAGCGGTAAGAGACGACCTGGTCGTCAGAGAATGCGTTGGCTCGACACCATCAAAGCTGACACGGGATTGAGCTTAAGGCAACTGACGGATGCGGTACAAGATCGGACAGCATGGAGAGAACTAGCCCATAGAATCGCCAAGAGTCGGACACGACTGAATGGATAACATCATCATCATCATCATGAATCGTGGAGGAACACGGTGTCTAATTTTGGTACCATGGATGATTAATGCAAAGGAAAAAAAAGCAATGATTTCATAACGTCCCATTGAATTCTTTCTTTCGACGCAATAACCATTCTTCTACACCAAAATTACGACTAAATTACTATTACACAACATGAAGTAACTTTTCATGCATACTATACATGAAGGCAGATCATGTCCTTTTTCTCCGGAATATTCAGTTTTTAAACTACAATCAATTCCGACGGTTATAGACATGCATGAGCTTTAAACTGTCACAAGAATCTTAAAGAACTGTCATAATTTCATTGTTTCTGGGGAGCCTTTGGTGGCCTTCAGTCACAGAGGTGTTTTTAAACACACTGCTGAAAAATCATCCTGTTGCCCATCGCCAGTTAATAAAAAAATTGAAAAGCTGCCCTACGTCTATAAAACAATCACAACAGCGCACTATTTTTTCTTACCTTCAGACTCACACTTTCTGCTTCAAAAATGTGTTGAAAGTGTCTATTTTTGGTTTCCTTTGCTTTGGCTATACAACCTCCCTCAAAGAACGCCAAATGAGCACTCAAATACAGCTCGTGGTCAGCGAGTAACCTGGACGGCACCAGTGATATTGCGATGCGCTGGAGGGGCAGCGACGCCGTCCAATGAAAGGCTGACACTCAAAAAACTATTTTTTGTTCATAAAGTATTATTTATTATTATTATTTTCCCATCTTCACCTCTTATTTCTTAATCATTTGGCACCTTTCCTTTCACTTTTTTTAAAATTTCTATTCAATTGAATCTAAAACTTGATAAATCTATGGAGAGTTGAAGTTGACATCAGACCAAGACTGATCAATGTAGAGGATTAAATAATAGTAAAGGTATTGGACACAATATCGATGGAATTAAACAATTTTCCTCACACTTCCGTGTTGAATTACGTTGATGTTGACCTTGAAGGTTGTTCAATCTCGAATGTTCGAGCAGTTGTACCACGTCGGCGAGTGCACCGCGAAGGAAGAGATCTCAAAGCTCGAGAAGGACATCTTCTGGTTTGGAGAAGATAATGATCCTCGCACCGCTGTAGACATCCGGCTGAAGTGATCCGTACAGGTGATCCGCTTTGGCCCCATTTCATACAGTTTCGCATTTATATGTTTATTTGGGCATAAAGGCCTCAAGCATTGCCTTCCGTCTCTGTTCCATTAATTGCATAACAGGAATTTCACAGAAAGGACATTGACGACACCATTTCACCAATTCCAGCCCATCACGAATTTCCTACATGGAAGTCCTTAAGGAAAGTGGATCCAAGTGGCCCATGGCCCAAAGTGACAGAAATTGTCCATTCGACCCAACTTTGGCTGAATTTTTCTAAAATGGGCAAATGTACTAAAATTGAAATGGAATAGCCAAATTTCATTCAGAGTGACCCATGGGGACCAGATAACCTACTCTGAATCTCACTATTTCACGGAACGCATTGTTGACAAAATGAGACCGAGAGACTAAAAGGGACCCATGGGACCCAAAGTGACTGAAATTGGTCATTGTTTCATATTTTGGGTCACCATCGGTCACCTTGGGCCACTATGACCACGTTTTGAGATAAGGAGAACTATGGAGTTTCAGAATGAACTCAGATGGCCTTGTGAGTTCAAACAACCTAGGTTGGAAATGATCCTCGTGTTAATTCCCGTGGATTTCTGCCTTTTATTACACCTTGTATGAATTAAAGTGCATGGTTGCTACACTGGCAGTTCAATGATAGCACCATCAAGAAATCCTCCTTTTCCAACTGCGAGCAGAATGAAGCGACGAGGTTGGCTGATCCATTGATCCATACGAACATGACTGCCGCGGTTTGGGGGGAAACTGCGGTTGCAACCTCGGTGATGTCATCGTTTATGACGCCGTGCTCGATCCCTCATAGTATCTTTGAATGATTTACGTAGGATACTGTATTGGAAGTTCCATCGCATTTCTCGACATGGTATACATAATTGATGCTTTAAAGAACGGTTCTACAACAAGATCCCACCAAGGTCGACATTACAGGCGAAGAAAGGGATCGAGCGAGATTTTCAAGAGGGATTAACATAGCGAGAGAGGGATGAAATCCGGTACCTAAGGACAGAGCCTTCTGAAATGCCTCATACGTCGTCTACTGCCCTTTCCTCTCCCCACGTCTTCCCTACCTTACTCCTCTTTTCTGGTTCAGTATCGATTTCATGGCGCAAAAAATGGAAATGATTGTTTTTATTGCTTTCGTTTTGGGTTGGTGGGTTGAATTTGAATTATAGAGTAAAGAGTGTAACTAGAGGCGACACTCCTCTCGAATCCAATTCATTGACAGGGTCGCAATATAAATGTCGCTGTCGATCCTCCACCTAGCGTGGGCATATCAAGAACTCCTAAATGGTCAAGCAGCGGACTCAACGAGACACGCATATTACTTTGGGGAATCACTTTTGGTCGAATCCCCGAACGAGTCGATTCCCGATTCTGCTGTCACGAGGCATGCCTCTCAAAAGTGTGGATAACAAGTCACCAGATGTCTCTGTAATATGTCGACCCCTCCCACCCCTCGAAGCGACGCCTTTAGTTACACTCTCCACTTTATGATTGAAGCCTCCGCTGCTTTTTGCTGAACTAGGCAAATAAATACCATTTGATAGGCATACTTTCTGAAATACTGTACATGTTTAAACCGCACATAAGCAGATGCCTGGGGGGGAAATCGCATGGCTTTCTTCTTGAATAAAGTTCACGATACACGAAGACTTTACATGGGCAACAACCGTTAGCGCCGAAACGTGGGATTTACAAATAAACATTCCATTATGAACTAATCTGATCCGGACTACATTGTTAACTAAACCTTTTTCCTCCTCGAAATACACACGATGAAAGTATGAGTTGGGACTTTTATACATAAGCATTGTCGCATGTGTTAATGTATCACGAGACATGGAACTTGAGATTCAAGCGCTTAAGCTTTAGCCTTCCACTCACGCAAGAAAGAGCCTGCATCAGGTAGAGAAGTGAAAAAAATCTCCCGATCTTTCAACAACGACAGATAGTTTTCTTTCCTGGATGTTAACAAATGCACGACCACATTGGCACGTTAATTAACATTTTACTCAATTGAGACTAAAGGAGATGGAATGTGTCCAAATGGATAACTTTGATTTCCCTAAAGAAGAAAGTTTCTCTAAGATTTGAATCACAAAAGGAGAGCAAGAAAATAAAGCGTGCAATCAATATCTCATATATTGGCTTATCGAGAAAGGCCAGCCGACAACCTACTTAAAGATAGACGTTGCATTTATTTAATGGGTCGATTGGTTGGCTATTACCGAAATCCCATGTTTTCGCAGCTGTTCAAAGGAGTGGGTTTCATTACCGAGAAGGTCAACTATGGAACCCGTGAAACCATAACAAATATGGTACACTTCGCGAGGTTCTGTTGAATCCCTTCAGCTTACTCTACAAGCAGTTGTCCTTGATTTATGACATCTCTTCGTAAGCATAAATCAGCACCGTTTATTCTTCGACCTTGTCATTTTAAAATGACAAGGAAATGGTTAAAATGACAATGATAGTGATGGCATTACCTGGTTCTTGAGCATATCGAGTTCTCATATCTTACAGACCAGAGCGGTAAGCTTCAAATTAGAAAGGAATCCCAGGTGTTGGTGATTTTCTGTGGTCAGACTTGTTCATCCATTGATTATCTATGAATATATTAGAAGCTTCTATATAATTTTGCATCATATTTTGGTATTTTTTACTTTTCGTTTTCCGTGACACATTTACGATAATCCAATGTACACCTTCATTTAACATCAGTTAATGATTGGAAAAACGGGTATGAATGAATTAAAGAATCATAAATGCATACATTTTCGAACTGTCGCAGAGCACCTTCCAGAGTTTGCGATTACGTGATGGACTCGAGCTCGGCAGGTGATATGCCCAACTTCTCGTGGCGCAGATCCGCCATGTTATGAGTATACTTTGCACGAGGCCACCCACTGGTCCTTTGCCAGCCTTTTTCATAAGGAGGGAGAAGGACTCCCGGATGACATGCTGGAGACGTGTCAAAACCAACGGAGTCGGGATCTCACTATCCGAATACGTAGCTCCGAGACCTGGAGGTTCTCGCGTATGCTGGGACTCCGCATCCTATGACGACCAGAGACGCCGGCCGCCCTCTACAAGAACGTCATTTCGGCCACTTTCATGAGCTACGTGATCTTTTCTGGCAACGCCCTCAGCTTGTAGCCATGGGTGAAGGTGAGGAGGTAACCACTCGAAAAAAAAGATTTACTTCGGGGAAAAAGAGGGGAATCCCCGATTTTCATCTGACGCTCAGGGGAAACGACTTCTCCGCAAGCAGAATCTTGAAAAGAGATGAGACTCAAAGGTAAAATTCCGGTTACCCCAGGGGAAAGTTCCCCCTCGCACTTTCGCTCTCGTCTTTGTTATCCTTGTGTGACGCGTTAGAAATATTCTATTTTCCAAAAATCTCGGTAGCCGTCATGACTGCAAGTCAGTGTCGGTGTCATTGGTTCGGCTCTTTCTCAAAAATGATTTTGTGTTGTGATGTGAATTGGTTCCTTTGACGTTAGGCTAAGCCTATCTTAGGGTCTGTGAACTTTCGACTATTCAACTCAAAATAGTCTAGTGTAAAAGTGCATTCAGAATTCTGAGGCTAATGATAAGACCGACAAAATGTGAGCTTATTTATAAATTTTGCCGACTATTTCACGATGTGATTCTTTTTTGTAAGTCATACTTTTCGTGTAAGTCATACTTTTCGATCACAACACCCTTATGAGTGTTGTGATTATCATATTTTAATCGTAGTCTCAGTGTTAATGTTACACCAATCACATAAGGTGAGAAGTACATAAGAGTATTCTTGAAGTAAGGTAATTCTGGGGAAGGGATATTCTGTAGGTAACAAAAGGTAAATGATGGGTAAATGATGGGTAAAAGAGAGGTAAATTGGGGGTAGAGGTGAAAAACAGATAAAACTGCGGTGAAATGTAAGTAACAAGTTGTAAATGAGAGGGAAACGGTAAAATGTACAGGTAAAACTGCGGCGCTGTGTTACGCGCATAGCCTAGGCCAGAAATGTCAAACTTGACTAAGCTGGCGGCCGGATTGAACCTTTCAGGAGTGGTTTGGGGCCAAATTCGCACATCTTACACCAAAGTTTCAATTGCCAACACGTTGAAATAGTCTACTCTTTAAAAAAAAAAACGTCAAAGATGACTTTGGAGGCCCGACGACATCAACTAGAGGGCCGGCAGTTTGACACCCTTGGCCGAGACCGACCAGATCTTGGTGGGAGTCTTCCACAGGTCATTATTGAGAACGGGATGGAGGTGTTGCTGCTTTATATCCTTGAGAGGGTCGCTGAGTTTTAAGGCTGCTGAATGAACTCAGGAACTTTTTTCCAAGAATTCGTGGAAGTCTTCGGGTCGACTAGTGGAAGTTATTAGACACGTGCATATGAAAGATATAAAATGTTCGCAGGGTTAATCGATTGATGAAAGATGTCAAGAGTCGTGAGTTGCGAGCAAAAAAATGTAATGACACGCTCTGGCAGACGTGTATTTTACTTCGTTCATATGAAGGAATTTTCGTAATACCTTTTCGCATTATTGTGGAGAAGTCATATCCTCGAGAAGAGAAGTTTTTGTTTCCACAATGCCATCGTGCAAATTTAGCAGTACCCAGGGAAGACTTGCAGTAACAGCATTTTCCGCAAAACTTATTAAAATTAATTTGTTCCGTTTCCTTTGCTTTGGCAATACAACCTCAACAACAGCAGAAGCTCCTATTCAGCGAGCAGCCTGGACAGCACCAGTGATGCTGCGATGCGCTGGAGGGGCAGCGGCGCAGTCCATTGCACCGTTGACGCTCATAACTATGATGTTTTTCAAACACTTATATGACGCATAGGGATAAGTACATGGTGTTGGATCCTTCTGCGCCACAGCCCCAACGGGACATGAATCCCCCGTTAAGGTCAAATGGAGATGAACCGGGTCTTGGAGTTCCCTCCCAACTACGAATCACATGTATCCGGCTTCGTTCTCCATTTCATTTCTCGGTTTTGGAGTAGCATGGAATTCGCCGTCAAAACAGACATCTTTCAACAATTACAAAGTTACCACTTCATCGCCAACTATTGTCATGTCGCTGCCTGCAAAACAGATTAGATGGAGTATGCAGCTCGGGTAACGCCGTCCGAAGTACCGAATCTCAAGCCGACACAGCCTGGTGCCTCGGCTGTCTGGATTCTTCCTTTATCCGCAGCTCGAGGGATGTGCTAGATCTTCCCATGTCTAAGGCTCCAACAGCCATCGCTCCTTTCTGTCATACTTGACAGCAGACGTCACCCTTCCAGCTTCTCACGCATTATATTAATACATGTCCGTCCAAGGGCGGGGCTCCACCATGAGACGCCAAGACATGTCCTTCTCTCTGCACCAGTTCCAGGACCATGGTAGTACTTATGGTGGGTACCGTCCCACCCATGTGCCAGTGCAGCCCTAAGATGGTCACCTGTCCAAGTACTAACTGGGCCTAGTATGGCTTAACTTTGGCGATCAGACAAGAACCAATTCATCAACATTGCCATTGTTGTTAAGGTAGTAGGGGAGGAAAAATCGACCGTCTGGGATTCGAAATCTGAAAAGTAATTGTTGTAGGGGGTCCCTATGGAAGTGCAAAGAGGGGTCGCACAGTCACCTCCGACCCATAGTTTGGCCAAAAGTCACTGCCAAAGTTGCCTGATCTATGCTCTGGTTTCTTCGGAAAATTCATTCAAGCCAAGCGTTCCCGGCAGGATACCCACCGCCCGCCTCCACCGGAGCTAGGCTTTCATCGGCGCTGCCGATTGGGTGTCTCTGGGGCAAAATTACCGCATATTTTTTTACTCGTCGACAGCAAAGGGTCTCTCGAGTGTATCGATGCCCGAAGCACCAACTTTTCTTTCCCCGCTCACTCGTGATGCCTCTCGTTTCCGACTGCCCCCAACCCCTCTTCTCCCTCTCGTACGCTCGCGCATGAATGCCTCCCTGACCCGCCTTCAACATGGAAATCTTGAAATATTCTCTGATAGATCGATGGAGGGGGTTGTCTGGAATGTATAGACACATTCATGCTTGCAATGTAAGGTCAGGTTCTATTGCAAAGTTCATTCCAACTGTGCGTTCCCTGAAAGATATCCACCGCCCGCCTCCATCTTAGGTAGCTTTCATCGGCGCTGCCGATTGGGTGTCTCTGGGGAAAAATCACCGCATATTTTTTGCCATGTCGACAGGAAAGGGTCTCTCGAGTGTATCTATGCTCGAAGCACCAACTTTTCTCTCCCCGCTCACTCGTCATGCCTCTCGTTTCCGACTGCCCGCACCCCTCTCCTCCCTCCTGTACGCTCGCTTGTGAATGCCTCCCTGATCCGCCTTCAACATGGAAACCTTGAAATTTTCTCTGATGGATCGATGGAAGGGGTTCACTGGAATGCATGGACGCATTCACGTTCGCGATCAGTGCGAAGGTTCCATCGGAAAGTTCATTCCAGTCGAGCGATCCATGAAAGACTTCCACCGCCTGCCTCCATTTTAGCTAGCTTTCATCGGCGCTGCCGATTGGGTGTCTCTCGGGCAAAATCACAGCATATTTTTTTGCTCGTCGACAGCAAAGGTTCTCAAATCAATTCAGTCACGCTTTTCCCTTCATGTCTTCATCCTTGCAAACTACGCCAGGTTGCCTCCATCATGTGATGGAATTGTTTGCGATTCAGATGAATCATGAAATCCATTTCTTGGCGTTCGCGTCTCCAACTTGTGGGCTTTTTCCCTTTTTTACTTTTGCTTTTCTAGATGACAGCGTGAGCAGACGACAGGACTCACGTGTTTTTTTTTTTTGTAAAACATCTATTCCTCTTCCCCCAGACTCTGGAGCCAGGGCGTGCCTGGCACAGGCACTCGCCTTCCACTTCCCCCTTCCCTACCCCCTCCCTTTTTTTTCGTCCTCTCGAACCGGTTTTGATATGTGACTGGAACCGGGCCCGCCTTCCTCTTTATTTCCCTTCTCTGTTCTTTTGATCTTCGAAGTCCCGTCCCCCCGTAATGTTTTGAATGCGTTATTTGCCTTCGCCGTTGCTTATACTCGTTGTGAATGTTTGAATGTCGGCGCGCCCGATCCGGTGTTTCTGGTGCCAAATCACCGAAAATTTTATCTGCCAATCCAGAAGAAGTTCTGAAACTTCGTAAGCATAAATATAATGCCCTCTTGGAATGGGTGAATGCGATTACGCGTGATTTTTTAAAACTATATGGACTCCCTCAACTAATAGTTCCCCGCCTTATTGTATATTATTACTCCGTTTCCTTAGGGTTATGCTTCCTTACTCCATTTCCATTGCTTTATTTTGACATTTTTACCTTTATTTGTGCAAATATGGAAAATATTCCGGTCCCCCCTCTATTTCCAGGCATTTCAAATTATTACGGATATTTTTCGAAAGGCCAGTGATTGTTGTTTCTGTAAGATCTTATTCTCTTTAATATATGTAGGTGATGGTTGAAACAATGCAGGGCATATATTTTCTGTAATCGTTCCTAAACATTTAGTGGGAATAATCTGAGAAATATTAAAAGGTTATTACAAAGGACACCATTCTAGTATGAGAAAAACATGATAGAAATGAAAGAAAAACAAGTCCAAAATGAGGGAAAATACGAATAACTCTGCACTTTAGGGGGATTGGAAGCAATGCAACTGCAATGTGACTACATGCAAATTGTCATGTTATAAGATGACTCGGTGCTGTGTAATAAGAAACAAACGCTTCTACTGATGGAATCTCCATCAGATCGAGGATTCGTGGATGTATATATCCTCTGAACCTTCGCCTAACTCGGGGTCACTTGAACTCCCCTCCTCATCCGAATCGCTCCTAAACGCCTCGAACTCGCCATAGTCATGGGAAGAAGCATTTGACTTTGACCACCGCTTTCTCTCCTCTGCCTCCTCGGATCTAGCTTTCTTCATCATCACCCTGTACTTCTTTCCTGCGTCACTCTTCTTCCTATCCAGCTGTTGTTGTCTGTCGTCTAAGACTGAAGAGATGGCTCTGATCATGCCGTCTGTCACAGGTAGATCCATCCGCCTATAAAGTTCTTTAACCCAATGATATTGACTCCCGTGAATCCCCCTTGCCCAGTTCACAGCACTCTGTAGAATCGCCAGGTTAGTGGACACACTGTAGTGCAGTCTTTCGAGCAGCACCGATTTTGAGCGAAATCTTATATACACATTGTGTGCCGCTTCTGGAAGGTTGCTGTGACCTTTACCTAGTTCTGGATGAATGTAGTCCTCTGCCTCAGAAGCCCTTCTCATACACTCAATCTGATACAATGTCAGATGCAGAGGGCAGGAGAGCGTCACGGAAGACTCGTACTTCTTTCTTTTGCAGCAATGCGAGACGTCGTCACAGCAACCCCCACAACCGCAAACCTCTTGGGGATGGAAGGGACAAGTTTCGATGTCAATTTCACCAAACCAAGCGTGTTCATTTTTGACATGATGGTATCCTAGTGCCAAGATGTTGCGTCTAAAAATTTCCGGATCTTTCGCACTGTCAGCATCCACAAGTGCTGAGAAAAAATTCAAACGAGCGTATCTAATGAACGCTTCGCTCAGACAACCACAGGGTGGCTTGTTTTTGTGCGTCCTACCATAGCACTTGCACTTCATTTTTTCTAAATCGGGGAATTCATGCTTCCAGGAATCTAGAATTCGCGTTGGAAGCGTCTTATAGCTGGCAAACTTTTCCAACACTTTGGTGTGAGCACGGGCAGCGTGACCACCGCAGATCATAATTTTAGATAGAGTATTGTCAGGAAAAGATTCCCTGAAACTTCGAAGGCTTGTGGAATCTTTGTCCTGCCAATTTACTTCTACGTGAATCCCACATGATTTCAAAAAACGAAATCCTTGGGTAGCAGCGTAACCTTCAGCGGACTTCGATGTTCCTCCGTACACAGGGACGCGACAAATGTCATCACGACCGCGATGGGATGAGTGTAAGACAAACAAGTATCCTCCCGTCATGAAATCTCTTATGACGAAGAAAAGTTCTTACTATGAGCGCCCCTAGTTAGCCAAGCTCCATCACTGGTAGTGACTGCCCTATCTGCGCTACCGATTTCATGCGACGGTTTCTCGGCCATTCGCCCTCGCGTCGTAATACACATGTTGTCTACCATTCTTTGTGCAGGGCTGTACATCAAAGAAATGGTCCGACCAAAGGTTTTACGCGTCACCGTCTCCATTCCTATACCAATGCCGAAGAGACGTTCGTATTGGCTATGGGTCAGTCCTGAAATTATGCTAGCCACCTGCATCATGAGGCTATTTAGTCTCCTCTTTGAAGAAGAATGAAGTAAAGAAGACTCAAAGCGAAGTGACCTAGTGATGCAACCATGGCACTGGAATTCGATAGAAATGGATCCACCTCTTCCCGATTTCGCAAATGAAACGGGAACCAGCTCTCCTAAGGGGGAAAAAAAAAATATATATATATATCTCATGCTAATATCTGCTCAACAATGATGATGAAATGGAACATTCTTTCAATGCTTTCAATTAAAAAACGTTCCCATGCTTTATACATGGCTTACCCACGCAGCTTGATAAGAGTCTCAAACCGACTCCTCACGGTCAGAGGTTAATGGTACCCGAGGTATGTATGGCTCACAAAGAACTTCTGCGCCACCCATTAGTTGATTTGAGAAAATGAAAGTTTCTTACCGACTGCAGGCTCACTCAGGTTACGATTGTGGCCATTATTTGAGGTCAAAGGTCACGATTAGCATACCTATCTGAAAATCTCCGTCTCCCCACCCCTTGAAGCGTCAAATCGGGACAATTTTCCTTTTGACTGAAGACTCTAAAGGAAGACCATAAAGGTCATGCGCCGTAACTCACGGCGTCATAACAGGAAATCCTTCTGCCCCTTTTTCCCTCGCTCATTCCTTTGCATCCAAAAACGTATGCTCCAGTTTTTTGGAGGCCATCCCCATCCATCTTCGTGCGGAGTTGCGTTTCGTCTCCTCCAACCGTTCTCCGCAATGTTCGAAGATCCACCATAAAATAGTATTTTTTTTTTTTGGAAATGACTCGAAAGAATCAGATTATCGAGCGTAGCCCCAAAACGAGGCCGAATTTCGCAATTTCTTCTAATAAATCTCTTCAGTCTCTTGACCAACTTCAAGTCAATTTTCACGAGAATCCGTTCACTCTCCTTGAAGCCTATCGAGATTCGCTGCGACCCTTGTTGAAAACGTACGTAATTTCAGCCATGCTGTGTACTCTGTGTCACTGCTCACTGGTAGTGAGTAGAGGATTTTATATGTCCATTATGTACAGGGATTTTTCAAGGATCCAACCACCCCAAGATTGCTGCGTCTACAATGGAATAGAAAACAGAGCGGCATTCATAGCCGATATACCACCGAATGAATGCTCGCATGAAGCTTCTCCCTGTTGAATCACCCTTTCCGCCTCAAACCGTGCGTCCACATGATTGCGTGTGTGTGTGTGTGTTAGGGAGTGGAAAGGAAAGCGGGAAGTTTGGACATCCTCTGGCGGCTTTCGTTAGTGATTTTTTCCTTGTACCGGGACTCTTTTCGTCTTCAATGATCCGCTTATGATTCCCTATTCTGAGCAGGTTTCGGCCTTAGGCATGCGCCACATGTGCCCCCACACAGGGCGCAAATACGTGCGAGAATGAATAGAGCAATAATGGATGTCACCCACAGTTTTACTTCAGAAAGTTGAATTGTGCTCCGTTTCGGCATCTTTTTGGATGATAGGGATTGACTGTTCTTCCTTCGGGTGGAGGGGGGCTTTAGGAGTCTTTGTGCACAGGGCACCGAAATATCTAAGGCCGATCCTAATTCTGAGTATCCTTTCGTCTCGTCGCAGCGATTTTCGAATCAATTCCCTTTCTGCTAAAGACAATCTTGAAAGCATGGAGTAAGAAAACATGTCATACTCGTTTATTTTTGGGACCCTGAAATGCAAAATGCAAGCAAAGAAGTTATACATGATGTGACACACTGACCGTTTCATTAGCATCAAAGCAAAATTTTGCTTTGAAGAATAATAATGTTTCACTTTCAAATTTTTGAAACGTGACCTTCAGTTGTTCTCAGCTTTTAAAATTCCGCCTTTTCACCAAACTGTGCTGTAATTTTTTCCTTTCCCAAATTCCACAGAAAAAGTCTTTTGACTGGGATCTTTGAGCACTTCGTTTTGCTTTGTATCATACTGTACTGAACATTTTTTCTTTCCCGGATGTCAAAGAAAAACTCTTTTAAATTTCAAACACTCAGCACTTGCACTCAGCCAGCGCAAGTAGGCATCAGAGTGTGCACAAAGCAAATTGTGTGTCAGTGCTTTCCTGCTGTATTCAACAGAATGAATTTCAGCAAATATATTTGCGAATAAAATGTTTGCCAAAAAAAATCCTCGAGTTATCACAGCAGGAATGAAATGTTTGCCAAAAAAATTGTTTAATTTTCGTTAATTTTGAAAGGGTGCAGTGGTGCTTCCGACTTATACACATCTGGAAAACTGACGCGGTGAGGTCGGCAAATATAAAAATTTAACTATACATTTTTTTAGCGGTCTTCCATGCATGAGTCTGGAGAGAAATTTAAGAGGCATTACTTTCGTACCAACCCTTGCACATCACACCCACACAAGGTGTTAAGACACACTGCATTGGGCATGAGAGAGTTCCTGCTAGTAGGAGCTACTTGAAAACAAGCAATAATCAAACCAGAGTGTCGAAAGGCAGAAGTGGCAATAGACGCTTTCACAGATTCATGATATTGATTCATGACCCGTCACTTCCGATCGATGGGGGATTTCGAACCTATGCGAAAATTCCCAGGCCAGGTCTCAAGACAATGGTGTAGAAGGTACTATTATAATGATGATGAAATCACGGTACAGGTAAATGCTCATGTCCGACATGAGGGAACATAAGGGTCGCGCGGGTGTGTCGGACAAGGAGTCAAATTGGAGGATTGTGAGGATAAGCTTTAGACGGAAAGTTGAGTGAACCCGTGCCATAGGTCGTTGGCTGTGTGCCGCCCCATCCATCCCACTCGGGTTCGTATTCAGGCATTGCTCGTTGAGCAATACCTGAATACAACATTGTTGTTGCCTGTTGTTGACCATTTAAGGGAAGGGTTTTGAATCTTATTTATTCTCTAGTTCTACTTATTGACCACTTTCCAACCTGGTTGCCACAATATAGTAATGTCTTTTTTATCTTCCCTCCGACACCCTTGCGATACCCTCCACTGCGAGTGCTGCCGCCTGCCTTCTGTGATTGGTGATTTGAAGTTGACGTCGAAACTAGGTAGTGGTCACATTAATATGACTGGACTGTATATCTCATGCTAATATCTGCTCAATAATGACGATAAAATGGAATATTCTTTCAATGATTTCAATTAAAAAACGTTCCCATGCTTTATACATGGCTTACCCACGCAGCTTGATAAGAGTCTCAAACTCACGGTCAGAGCTTAATGGTACCCGAGATATGTATGGTTCACAAAGAACTTCTGCGCCGCCCATAAGTTAATTTGAGAAAATTAAAGTTTCTTACCGACTGCAGGCTCACTCAGGTTACGATTGTGGCCATTATTTGAGGTCAAAGGTCACGATTAGCATACCTATCTGAAATCTCCGTCTCCCCACCCCTTGAAGCGTCAAATCGGGACAATTTTCCTTTTGACTGAAGACTCTAAATGAAGACCATAAAGGTGATGCGCCGTAACTCACGGCGTCATAACTGGGAATCCTTCTGTCCCTTTTTCCCTCGCTCATTCCTTGCATCCAAAAACGTATGCTCCTGTTTTTGGAGGCCATCCCCATCCATCTTCATGCGGAGTTGCGTTTCGTCTCCTCCAACCGTTCTCCCCAATGTTCGAAGATCCACCAGAAAATAATATTTTTTTTGGAAATGACGCGAGAGCATCAGATTATCGAGCGTAGCCCAAAAACGAGGCCGAATTTCGCAATTTCTTCTAATAAATCTCTTCAGTCTCTTGACCAACTTCAAGTCAATTTTTACGAGAATCCGTTCACTCTCCTTGAAGCCTATCGAGATTCGCTGCGACCCTTGTTGAAAACGTACGTAATTTCAGACATGCTGTGTGCTCTGTCACTGCTCACTGGTAGTGAGCAGAGGATTGTATATGTCCATTATGTACAGGGATTTTTCAAGGATCCAACCACCCCAAGATTGCTGTCTACCATGGAATAGAAAACAGAGCGGCATTCATAGCCGATATACACCCGAATGAATGCCCGCATGAAGCTTCTCCCTGTTGAACCACCCTTTACGCCTCAAACCGTGCGTCCACATGATTCCGTGTGTGTGTGTGTTAGGTAGTGTAAAGGAAAGCGGGAGAGTAGACATCCACTGGCGGCTTTCGTTATTGATTTTTTCCTTGTACCAGAACTCTTTTCGTCTTCAATGATCCGCTTATGATTCCCTATTCTGAGCAGGTTCGGCCTTAGGCATGCGCCACATGTGCCCCCCACACAGGGCGCAAATTCACCAGGGGCGCAAAAACGTACGAGAATGAATGGAGCAATAATGGATGTCACATACAGTTTTACTTCAGAAAGTTGAAGTGCGTTCCGTTTCGGCATCTTTTTGGATGCTAGGGATTCACTATTCTTCCTTCGGGTGGAGGGGGGCTTTAGGAGTCTTTGTGCACAGGGCACCGAAATATCTAGGGCCGATCCTGATTCTGAGTATCCTTTCGTCTCGTCGCAGCGATTTTCGAATCGATTCCCTTTCTGCTAAAGACAACCTTGAAAGCATGGAGTAAGAAAACATGTCATACGGCACGATCGTTTATTTTTGGGACCCTGACATGCAAAATGCAAGCAAAGAAGTTACACATGATGTGACACACTGACCGTTTCATTGGCATCAAAGCAAAATTTTCCATATCCTCACATTGCGCGTGAGAAAAAAGGAGAGATTACTAATTACTGCAAGAGCGATCGCGCGTGTTTTAGGAAAGCCACCTTGCAAGTACTCGTCCGTTTCATAAATTCTCCGTGGAGAAGTAAGGAAATATTGCAGCAGATTGATTAAGCCCATACACACTCTTCGTTTTCATACATAACTGGTTTATTCATATTCATTTATGACCGGCCTCAAGTGAGGGAAAATACTAATCCAAGGACTCTACTTCCGTAACCGTTCCATCTAAACTGCTGTCATTTCAATTGCCTTCAGGTCTCTGCAAGTATAGAAAGCCATCCAGCCCAAAATTACAGTTTTTCGTCGATTCTAGCTTCAGGTTCGCTTTTCTTGGGGACTATCCATAAGTAAATAAAATTCTGAAGCCCTAAAAAATCATAATGAATAACGCAAGTCAGTATGATCCCAATAATGGATGCAAGGAAGGTGTCAAGTAGGAACATGAAGCAGAAATCCATTATGTGTAAAGTGATGCTGATGAGGAAAAGCGCAGCTTGCATAATATCTGATTGGAAAGAAAGTTCTCGGAATTTCATGAACAATTATTACAACCCAGTTTATTTAAAAGCAAAATCATCTCAATCATGAATGTAATCACCAT
>CAJPEV010003312.1:0-32235 GCA_905338385.1 Darwinula stevensoni | reverse complement strand
ACATCGCACTTGTCCCAAGGGGATATCTTTGGGATATCCCTGTGCTGTGTGGGGTATTAGAGGTGCCATGGCAACTAGAGAGATTGAGGACATTGAAACAAGGAGACGCCTTCATTGCCTGCAGTGACGGCAACCCCACAAGGGAAGAGGTTCGGAAAAGTGCACAAGAGTATCTAATGAGGAAACTGGAGCATTAGGAGAACTTAAAGAGAACAAGACTCTCTTTCTGAGTTGTGAGAGCTCCAAATTTTGAATGCACATGCCCTGTTTGGATCAAGACTGGCATTTGCAAACACTTACTCGGAATTCTAATTCACAGCAGGGATAGTCAGTGTGTTCTGCCCTGCAGGCCCGCTAAAAGAAAAATTTATTTCTTTTGACACAAAATGTGACAATGATTTGGTGCTAACTCAATAAAATTTGGTGGTCATTTCATGGCATCTGGTGAAAATACTGAGGGAGAATTTGGTGTAAGATTCATCAGATCTGGTGATTAATCATTTGGTGACGGAACTAAGAATTTGGTGATGTAAATTCATTTAGTGACCAAATAATACAATTTGGTGGTGAGTCATTACTTCTTCGTGACAATGTCAATATTAATTTGTGATTAATTAAATACTAACACTTCTAATATTAAGTCACAGACTTTTTTTTTTAAAGAGAGACTTCAAATCCCCCTCCCCCATATCGCGTCATGAAGAAAATTTAATATGCCGAAAAAAAAAACTACCAGCAAGCTCTTTCTTCTTATTTAATGTTAAGTATAGTGACTGACAGCAAGACCGTATTTATTAATAAGAAAATGGCCAAAAGCTCACGAATCTCGAGACTTGCAATAAAAAATTAATACATTCCGGCACTGCTCGCACAGGAGTGATATCGCAGGGATGTCCCTAACTGAACGATTTGTTCCATGGACATGGTAGGACATCCTGAAGACATCTTCTTTCGGACGGTTTTGGAAATCTCCTAAGGGATGTCTTCAGAGAATCTTAGAGACGTCCTTAAGACATCTTCAGTCGAACGCTTTTCGATAACTTGAGGAGGATGTCTTTAGGCATCTTCAGTGCTCTTTGTCGCCTTCAGTCAGGTGCATAGCTTCGACGGTAGATGTCTCCAGTGGGCCCTGATCTCCAACCTCAGATCTTTTCTATCAAATGTATCAACTTGATTAGTCCTGAGGATAAGTAAGGATTTTCGTACCGTACATCATGCAAATTGCCACTAGGGAAAGGGAAAAAATTGCGGTCCGAATTTTAATTTATTCCGCTATATTGATGATATTGTGACGGATGAGGATGGCATCGAGAGGCTCGACTGAATGTCCGGGGTTCGGTGGTGTAGAGGTAGCACACCTGACCGGCAATCAGGAGGCCCGGGTTCAATTCCCGGCCGTTCCTCTTCTTTCGTCCTCTCATGCCTTCCATCGTCCTGAGACTCGACTGAATGTCCGGGGTTCGGTGGTGTAGAGGTAGCACACCTGACCGGCAATCAGGAGGCCCGGGTTCAATTCCCGGCCGTTCCTTGGCTTCTTTCGTCCTCTCATGCCTTCCATCGTCCGTCTCCCACTTTCCCCTCCGTAACAATATTAATGATGTCTGATCGGCACGTCTGGATACAACTATTTTGGTTGGACGCCTGAGCCCATTCATTCCAAAGGGCGTAAGAATCACTTAGAATCAAATCATCTCATCTATGACCTTTAGTGTGAAGGCCATCGCACACAGAGTGTGTTATTTCGACATGCATGCGGCATGCGTCCACATGCGTTCGATTGACAAGGAAACACGCGCGTACATTTATGCCCACACGCCTTCACAAGTATATAGGAATCGCAATCACTGTTTTGAATGGGGTTTTCCTTTATTAATCAGAATATATATTTTAATGTGATGTATTGGATTGACCTCCTTAACTGGCATTAAACTTAGGATTTCTCTTTTTGACAATTTTGTCCCTAAATCTGTGGAATGACCCATATGCGCGAGGGCATGCTATGTACACGCGTATTCCCTTGCGTTCGAACGCATGTTGACGCATGCAGACTCGCAAGCCGCATGCGTGTCGAAGTCGCACGCATTACACCAGTGGCGTAGCGTGGTTGGCATGGGCCCTTGTGCAAGGAATGAAACGGGGCCCACTGTCCAATTTCTTACTATTGAATTATGTGGGGGTCATATTTTTTTGCTGGTTTTCTCCGGCAGCATATAAACCGTCGTCGGTAGCTGAAGTCAGTGTGGAAGGCAGTGGCGGATACTGAAGTTTTTCATAGCCTGTTTCCTAGTTCCCAGCCCCCCCCCCCCCATCTACCACCACCCTCTGTCCTATTGCCTTATTCCTTTTTCGTCTGTGGTAAAAACCTTGAATATCCATGTCAAAGGAGCTAATAAACATTAATTTATGTGCTTTCTAAATTCAAAAAAAGACTGCGAACTTGGCCAGAGGAGGAGCAGTCGCCCTCCTCCCCTCCCCTGCCTTCCCCCTTTTCGTAGCTCGGCGTCTGGGACTCTCTGGCCCGTGGGCCCCAGTGCAGTCGCACTGCCTGCACATTCGGTAGCTACGCCACTGCATCACACGCTAAGTGTGCGATGGCCTTAAGGGTGCCTACATACTGGATCAATCTAGTCTAGCTATGATAAGTCAAAACGTTCAGAGCCCCATAGCGCAACATGCAATGACTGATACCGCCTTCACACCGAATCAATCTAGTCTAGTCTAGTCCAGTCAAGCTGGGCGAGTCGTAGTGTGCATGTACACCAATCAGTCTTATTCAGCTCGTCAGTCACGTTTAGTTAAGACACAAAGAGGCACCGGCTCTATGTTTCCGTCAGTCTTTTATTATCAGTCTCTGGGTATGGGACTGGAAGTGTGGTATGGGACTTGAAGGCATGCGTGAAATGAGTTCCCAAGTGGAAGAACTGGTATCTTTGGTTCGCGAAAGGGCTGAGATCCACGACCTTGCCCCCTGTTTGTTTTTTTTTTTCCTGATTTCTTTTGTGTGCCACTTCCTCATCACTATGCCTCAATTCCGTCTTCTTGCTCTGCTAGTGCTGCTCTTTACTACGAATTCGGGCTTCCGTACGCTCGCACAACACAAGAGCACGCTCATGCTACCCGAACTCAAAGTTCACCTTCACATGGAAGCGAAGGGGCAATGACTGTTGAAAATGAGTTCCCTTTATCCCTCATTAGAAATTGATTGGGTTTGATTGAGATAGGAGAGCGGCTCCTGATTGCGCTATGAACTGGAGAATGAGACAGGTCATGAGATGCAAAATGACACCACCTTCTTGAAGCACTCCAGCTCTAGCACTAGTTTACGGGACATAAACTGTTAAGTAGTGAGAAAGATAGGTGTGACATCAGAGAAATATGGTCTCAGTTGCAAATGACCTGGCATTCTCTATCTGGCACGTATTCGCGATCCCGTAAGACCCCCCCTTTCTCTTGTGTTTTTGAATTTTTGAAAAAAAGGGGGTTGAAGGCGAATTTTTCACTACCTCATGGCATATAGCCCTCCTTAGAGTTACCGATGGAATTATGTTTGCGACTCTCAGTGTGACTCCTAGCCGTTCCTCTGGAGGGATAGCCCTTCGGTAGTTGGTGTTTTGCTTCTCTGATGTGTGGAGCTATGAGATGCAAGAGTGTCTCAAAAGAGGATGTCCTCATGCGAAAATACCTAAAGAACCGCTCAGGGTCTTTCTGCGATTCGGTGAAAAGGTGGAATTCACCGAATTGCTGCTTTTGGGAATTAATGGCATGCACCTACAACCAGGGCCGTTTCTAGGGGCGGGCGAAGCGGGCGATCGCCCGGGGCGCAAGCGGGGTAAAGGGGGATGGGGGAGGGAGGGGGGGGCGCCGTTGGAACTTCTTGCCCTGGGCGCCAACACGCCTAGAAACGGCCCTGCCCACAACTTCTTTCGCCATCTCTTTCTCCATCGCCACAACAAAACATGGGTAGACACCAGTTGTTCCTCACTCTCCTCCATGCTGCTCAACAAGACCAGGTACTAGCTCTCACAAGCCACATCGAAGCCGGTTTCCAGCAGAAACAAAAAACTGGCATTGCCTTGGTTGATCTCTCCTCTGTTTACGACACCGTTTGGAAGGATGGTCTTCTCCTTAAAGCATCTACAGTCATCAGATGCCGCAGCACGATTCGCCTCATAGCAGCCTTGTTAACTCAAGTAGCGCAAAAGAAGTGGGCCATAAACGGCCCAGGCACTACGCTGGTGGATTTCTGCCGGGGCGGGAATGTGGCGGCAAGTTGGACATGCAGTTGCTGACCCGCTACCCATTGTAGGTAGGAGGGCCACCAGCTCTCTCTCTCACCAGTTCAGGGTGGAGAATGTAGCTGGCACTCCCCTAGATGCAGTACCAAGAGTCCCCACTAGATGGTACTCCAGTTCCCTGCACTCTACTAATGCAAGGAAGTACCTGCCTTCCTGATTTAGCAAAAGTGTTTCTTCTTCGTTTTTCCTTTTTTAATATGCAATTTATAAACAGGTACTAGGAAATCGTGAAATTATGATGTTTTGATAGTAATATAAGATTCGGGGAGTTATTAAATGCTGAAGTTAAGTAAGGGAATTCAAAAGTGTACAGGACATAATACTCGGGTATGTCTGCTCTTTCTCCACCCCCCAGATATTCATAGAGGATGCGGAAGAGAAGAGCAGCGGATCATCTTGGTACTTTTAAGAGTTGGCTCCAGAGTCAAGATTTATAGTTAATTCGGATATATATATGGAGGTATTAGGACCCTTCCCAGCTCGCGGTACACCACAAACGAGCTAACTAGTAATGTGCTGGCCCTTAAGCGGCCCGGAAGGTGGCGGGCCACTACTGGCAAGTGGGACATGCGGCTGGTGACCCACAACCCAGTCAAGGTGATGGGCCACCAACTCTCTTCCCCAAACGAAGTTGGTGGCCCACCAGCTATGTGCTACTTGGGAAGCGACCGGAGATACCGCGTCCACCTAAATGGACAAGCTAGCAGACCCCGTATACTCAATAACGGACTGCCACAAGGTTCTGTCCTTGCTCCGTCGCTCTTTAACCTCTACACGAGCGATCTACCGCAAACAACCTCCAGAAAGTCTGTCTACGCCGACGACATTGCGCTCGCGTCGCAGGGTGCCACACTCTCCGCCATCGGCGACACCCTCGCCATTGACTTAGACACTTTAGCGAAGTACTTCCAAAGATGGAGACTACGCCCAAACCCGACTAGAACATCAGTCACCGCATTCCACCTCGACAACCGCGCCGCTAAAGAGACTCTTCCTGTCTCCTCCTGGACCGCAGCCTCACCTTCAGACCCCACCTCGAAAGGACACGCGACAAAGTGAAGGCCAGGGTCAGTGTCGTGCGCAAACTGGCCGGAACCTCGTGGGGTGCCGGGGCGCGCACACTACGAACAGCGTCACTAGCACTGATTTACTCGCCTGCAGAATACTGTGCTCCTGTTTGGTCGAGCAGTGCACACACCAAGGGCTTGGACGCCCAACTCAACGCATCGATGCGTCTGATTTCGGGGACTGTAAAATCCACCCCTGTTGAATGGCTACCAACGTTCTCCCATATTCCACCTCCCAACATCCGCAGAGACGCGCAGACATCACGCATCTTTAGCCGAATAAAAGCCAACCCTGATCTTCCAATCAATGAGGACCTAAAAAAAATCCGCCGAGGACCCGGCTAAAATCTCGGAACCCGCCCTGGGTCAGAAATATTGCTCTCGACGCGTCCTACTTGGACTTGGAGGAACAGTGGAAAGCCATGTGGGTCAAAGCCATCGTCCCCAACAAAAAGGCTCGTTTCTGATCCCACCACAGAAGTTGCTGGCTTCGACCTGCCAAGAAAACAGTGGACCATGCTAAACCGCATCCGCACCTCGCACGGCCGTTGCGCCCACCTCTTGCACCGGTGGAAAATCAAGACCACCCCCAGATGTGACTGCGGTTTCGAAGACCAAACCATCTAGCACATTATCCATCAGTGCCCACTCCGTTCGTTCGCAGGAACCTTGGACGATATCCATGAGCTTACCCCAACAGCCTCCAATTGGATCTCCAACCTTGACATGAGCTTATAAATGTTGCTGATCCCCCGCCATGCGCAAGAAGAACAAGATCACCATTGGAGCAGACAGTGAACAGAACTGGCATTACAGTTATGCGTGTGTAACCACCTGACTGAGCTTGACTGAAGGGGCTGGACGGACCAATGACTAAACGTGACTATACTTGACTAATTCGATGTAGAGGTATCCGTTGGTAATGGTGAATACATAACTGATCTTGACTAAAGTGACTTGACTGAAGCATGACTGAACCATGACTAATCTTGGACTGGACTAGACTAGACTAGACTGATCCGGTGCGAAGGTACCTTTAATGTTAGATGCAACGCCACCACAACGGTGGGAGGGTTCAAAATTAACGTTCATACAACGTTGATTGAATGTTCGTTTGTTTGCTGGGTTATTTCTTTTCATAATTTTTTCTCTCGCTTCAGTATTAGTCTAATCCCCCCATCACACCCTTACCCCCTACATCAGCAATTATCAGCTGGTCTAGGACCACCCTGTCCATTTTTGCTGACGTAATTATTGAACGCTTTCCTTAGTCTACCATGTCACACTTCGCTTCTGTGACGTTACGAAGGAATGAGACCCCCATTAAGCTTCATCCTCGACTTAAACTCGAAGAGAATGGAATTATTAATTGAAGTTTTATGATTAGGAGGTGTTTGAGCTTGCATTTCCTACCTCCATGATTTGCCGTAGGCGTAGGGAAAAGTTGAGATGGCCTCGCCAGCAAACGAAGCGCGAGGCGCTCAATCGAGGATGCTCGTCATTCTCACATGACGTCATCGACGAGTCTTTTCTCCTGTAGGACTTGGCTGGAGTTGTTTCTCTGTGAAGGAAATTCATCGCGTCATCTGTGCACAACCTCTTTTGCGTAAGTAGAGCTGAAAACTTTTGCGCCGTTTATCTCACCCTTTCGCCATCTCCTCTGTAGCCTGCTAGGCCTAACGTTAGACCTAGGCAGTTACGGACCTAACCACAACACGGAACCCTCAGCGTTTGAACAAACTTGGAAGATAATTTTGTGAACGTACTGATAAGGATTCTCAGTATCAATGAGAATGCTAACGAGTGAAAATGAGAACTCTTGTACCTTCTGTTCTGATAAGGGATCCATTTAAGTAACATTGGGCCTAACTTGATCTGAACAGACAAAGCATTTGTTATACCGTTATGCCTAAACTTGGGCCAGGTCAGGGCTTACGACAGTCACTGTCAGGCCTAAGCTAACAGACCTGAGAAAACTCTATGCGGCAGAAGGTAAGGTGGAAAATAAGGCTTTGCAGAATACTCATTTCTCAACTCAAGACTTTGGGAAGGGTCAGGGTGTCATGAGTCATTCGCATCCCAGCATATGCATGCCCAACAGTAGATGAAACGCCTGCCTAAAAACTTGACAAGAATTGTGCATTCTGGGAAATCACCCTTTTTGTCCAAAAACCCATCCCATTTACTTATGGGTAAACCCTCTGATCTCAGGGTATGAAAAAGGAATCTAAATGTTAATTTTTCAAAGATTTATATCAATTTACTCAGACATGACTAATCATGTGATTAGCTGTCATTTGTTGTCAAAAGTTTCTGTTTTACATGTAGTGTTGTCTGCTAGCTGGTTTCACTTTTTGAGATTGGGCATTCTTTCAAGTTGGCATAACAAAATTTCCTGTGTTAAGAAAAAAAGTTGCATGGACAATTATGGATTGTTTATTGATTTATGTAATCCTTTTACTGGCAATATTCAATGATGAGGAAACTTTATTTTTATTATCAGATCTGGATCCTTCTGCCAAGTGTGAACAAGGGCGGTGTGGCAAAAGTTGCCCCATTTATTGGCTTCTTCCAAAAGGAAGTCAGTATACCCAGGGGCTAAAGACAGGACAAGCCACTTTTTCTTGGGGCTACCTGTCTCTCTGACAAGATGTCAACTCCAGCAAGAAGAAGACTGATGAGGGATTTCAAAAGGTACAGCAGCCCATGATCTCATTTTTAGCAATGTAGGTCTGCATCTTTAACCCTTTAATGCATGACATAGCAGATATGCTACATACCAAATGAACATTTGTAAAATGCACATGTTGCAAGCTCCTGAGGTAAATTTGTTCATGGCAGATGTACAGCAGTCTGGTCCTTATACCTAGCAACTATGTGGTCGCTAGATGCCATACACTCCTGGTGGCATGCAAATTATAAACATTTGGCTTCGTTGTGTGAGAGATAGATGTTTTTGGTGCAATGTTCTTAAACTTCACGTTAATCCAGTGTCCAAGCTCATTGTATTTTTACATTTTCTTTTGTGTTGAGGTATATACGAATGTTGACAGACAGGCTAAGCTCTCTAGTGTCCATGCATGGTGGGTATGAAAGCTGAAAATGCTGTTTTGGCAAATTGGCAACAACATTTTTGAATCTACTACTTACACATTTGATTTAAAACAAATTTTCCCACTTGTTCCATGTTCTAGGATGCAAGTGAAACCTACTGAATTTTTTTGCTAAAAAGAAAAAATAGTACATTAAAGGGTTAACTTCTTTGGAATCGATTTCCTTGCAACCTATTCTCTTGAAAGCCAGACAACTGAACCAACTAAACTACAATAGCATGAGTGCTGCGAATGTTGGCACTCTAAGCAAATTTTTCACTTTCACCTGGCCTGGTGGTTTTGGTAATGGGAGCCTCCTTGTTCACATTGGATTTGGTCATACCTTTATTATAAACCTCCTTGTTGTACAGTTGGCACCACCGTGCAGGGAATCTCGGCACACCTATGTATCACTGTCATTTACAAAGGACTCAAAAATGAATACAATGACCTAATAAAATAATACCTTGTGTGGACAAGAAGAAAATAATGTGCAAATGTTTAGCAAAATCACAAGATTTCATCAGATTTTCAGAGTGCAAGAAGAGAAGGCAGCTACTGTGAGAAAACTACAACAGCAAATATTGCTGTTCCTAGCACATGTTAACAATAGTGCCACCATCTGAGAATATGTGTCTAACCATGCCTAGGGGACTGGTTGTGAAATCAGAAGTTTGACAGATGCAAAGTGCCGAGGTTGCCCCCAGTGCCGACATTTGCAGCACTCACCCTTTACTGCAAAGACAAGAACATAGAGGGGCATGTGTCATCCTATTTTCCCAAAGAATTGACACTTTGGGAGGCATCATGAGGATAGGGAGAGAGAGTGCATGAACATGAGCATGAGCAAGCTGTCAGTCATGTTAGTTTGCTCCTGAATCTAGGACTTGAGGTGATCCAAGTCAGGCCCCCCCCTTCACATTTATTTACTTGGCATCAATCGGAGATATCATTTTAGCAATATCCAATGTGGTGGTGCCAAAGTTTCCTGTACTTTTTTATCTCTACAAAATACTAATATCACTATTTTCATGTCAGAGGAGTTGAATGATTGTATCTGCAGCAAATGCTCCATTGACACAACATAAATAATTTCAAAGTCAAGTCAAAGGTCTTATTTCTTCTGGAATGCCTCAAGTTTCATGTGAAATTCATATTTATGCATTAGAGAATATAATGCCTTTATCTAGGAAGTATTGCAAAAATTGTAGGGGAAATGAAAAATTTTAAAATTTACTGGTCCAGGAATAGTTTACTTTGTGGGTTCAATGGTTGGCTAGTGTTTGTGGACAATAAAGTATAGAAGTCCATATCTTCTAGTGTAATGTTGTTCTGCATGGTCTTGAAATTTATTGACCTCATAATTTGGTGTTTTTTTTTTTTATTTCAGACTTCAAGAAGACCCTCCTGCTGGTATTAGTGCAGCTCCCACTGACAACAATATCTTGATCTGGAATGCTGTGATATTTGGGTAAGCATGAGCTATGAAACTGGAATAGCATATGTGGAGATAAGTTTTACTTCTATGTTACTTCTATTTTTCAGGCCTCATGACACTCCTTTTGAGGATGGAACTTTCAAGCTTACAATGGAATTCACAGAAGAATATCCCAATAAGCCCCCCAATGTACGATTTGTCTCCAAGATGTTCCACCCAAATGTTTATGCAGATGGGGGGATTTGCTTAGATATTTTACAGAACCGGTGGAGCCCAACATATGATGTCTCTGCCATCCTCACTTCAATCCAGGTAAAGAGAACTTGGCTGTTTTTATTCACAGACATGGTGTGAAACAATATTTTATAACTTTTATTTTCACATGTTCTAGTCTTTGCTGGATGAACCAAATCCCAACTCCCCAGCCAACTCTTTGGCTGCTCAGCTGTATCAAGAAAACAGACGTGAATATGAGAAGCGTGTGGCTGCTATTGTGGAGCAGTCTTGGTTGCACTTTGCTGATGAAGAGAGCACTGAGGAGGAGAAGAAACAGGACACTGAAGGAAACTCTTAACAATTGCCTTTACTTCTCTTTTGTTAATGGAGTGTGTGCAACGCTCAGTAATCCTGAACATGCTGAAGAATTGTAGCTGAGACTTTCTGTCTTTCCAGAAAAAAGAAAAGGAAACTTCTTTCACCCTACTGTTGTGATTTTAGAAGTAGGTGAATTTGGTCTGGGGAGTTGCTGGCATTTTTCTCACTCCCCTTCTTTGCAACTGCTTTTCCCTATGTTAATGCATCTTTATTGCACTAATATGCTTCTTGCTTTCTGAGGTTATTTCATTCAGTTACCGATTTTCTTTGGTTGCACAAGTGCGATTATTTCAAAACAGCAGAAAATGTCAACCTTGAGGGTTTGTTTAAAATATTTTAGGGTTCCTGCTCAATGTCCTTTCCTCTCAGTTGCCTTTGGAACATGAATTGTGGTGGAGCAAAAAACTTTGGAAAGTCAGGAAAATCCTGAGCGGTGAGCTGTTGTATTGTTCAAAGCATTGTTTCAGTTGGCTGAATTGGTGTTGATCTACATATCCACAGGAATGCTTAAGAAGTAGAATTGAATTCCTGAAGGAGTAACTTCTTGCCTGTGACTGTGTGATTGGCTTACAGCTCCTTTGATTCAATCCCAGTGACTCACTCTTCACACTGAGAGTGATCAAGATGCTTAATGGTGAGCTTTTGCTTTTGAAGTCACATAGGACAGTATTACTAATTCTTCTCTTGACAAAGAAGGGAAGGAATGTTTGCTGAGAGTCGTGAAATGATCGAAGCAAAGAGCACGAGAAGATTGTATTATTTTTGTGCTCCTCACCAACTTTCACATGAGTGACAAACTGCCAGCATGTGATCAATTCTGCCTACTTCTGGGCTTCACCTTGGGACATGTCTCTCCCCTCATCTTTTGCTCCACCTTGCAATTAGTTTCCATTTGGTTTTGTATGTGATTTCTCATCATTGCACTAGATATATAATTGTACAGTGAGGAAAGAAATTATTGCTGTGGTATAATAAAAGTTGCAGTTGCAGCATCATTCTGTGTCTTTTTGCATATAACATTTGCTCTTATTTAGGTTTATCTACCCTGGGCTGTCTGGATTGGTTCCTTTCCTGTCACTGCCAATGGTAGTTGCAGGTGTGCCTACAAGGAAATAACTCTGCACCCTTAAAATGTGGTATAATCATTCATTATTAATCAGTTTTGTCTTACCCCATTTATTTGACTACATATTCAATGTATTTGGGAGGTGGTGATACCTTGTGCAACATAGTTGAATGAGAGGATGTCAATTTCTGTTTGGAGAACCATTTAGAAATATTTCTGTTAGAATATGGAATGCCATACCTGCAGTGAATAAGAAGTAAAGGTTAGTATTGTTCTGATTCTGGGAAGTAAGAGTTGAGTGAGTTTTTTTTTTCCATTGCTATGTTGCCAAGTAAGGAATTGAAGAAAAAATAAGCATCTCAAACCTACCATGAACTATGAGTTTTCTTATAAACTGTTTACATTATTTATTGAACATGGATCTTTCCAAAGAAGGTGCATTTTCTTAGAGGTTGGAACAATTGCCTCATTACAGTTTTCCCAAATCTTTAAGTTTGCAAGCCCTTACCCTTGTCTGTGCCCATTCTTCAAGATGCATATACAGCTGTTTTAGATTTGCATCTGGGAAGTCATGAGTGATCAAGGCTGACTGCTACTTCATATTTTACTTATGTGAAGAAGTATACATTCATATGGCAATGGAAAAGTGTGAAGTTGCTGAAGAAGTTCTGCAGGTGGGTTCTTGAGTCCCTGATTAGATTTTAGATGTATATTAGGCAAATTCTGCTTAAGGTTGGATGTGTTGATCCAAATGCTTCAGGTTCTTGCATCTGGGGAGGAGAATTCTGTCTGCCTTCTATATGGTGGATGGGATGGGAGTAATAAGTGTGTCATTTTGGGAAGCATCTGCCTGGACCCAAAGCAAGGGGTTTCAGGCAGCACGCGTTTTGCTCGGGAGACTCTTCCAACAGGATTAGAGAAAGTTGGAGTTGCAGTGAAAGCTGCAAAGTCCTGTCAAGACCCTGCTTCGTTGAAAGTCATTCAAGATACCCTGGTTAATACTACCTCAGTCTATGGTAACACTTATGGTTGAAATCTAAACTTCAACAGAAGCATCTCATTTCTTAGGTAGTCGATGAAGGAGACATAGTCATCATTCACGGAAATGCAGATGAAAGTGTGGCTTTTGTGTATGTGAATTCTGATTGGAAAGGGATTGCACTCAATCAGAAGTCCTATGCTGCAATGACACAAAGACGCTACCTTGTCCGCCTCATGGGATCCCTTGCATTGGCATGTCCCTGTGAAACAGAGAGCATTATGTCTGCATTTCAGCATTTGAAGTCTCAGGTTTTGTCAGATGCATCATGCTTCATGTTTGTTAGGAAGCGTTCCATCATCAGAACCAAAGACAATGTAATTGTGAAAAATTCTAAAGTTTCTGTGGACAGTGAGTTGAAAGACTACTTGGAAGTAGAAAAAGATACTGAGGAATTAGATGATATTGTTGGTCAACAGGTAATGTTGCCTTACTTTTCTATGATATCCTTGCTGGTTTATTGAAAAAATCAAGCAACATTTTTGTTCCTTGAAGGATGAGGGACATGTTCAGGTCCTGCTGCAACTATCGAGAGATTTTGAAGGGGAAGATCGCATGAGGTGTTGTCCTGTAGTTTATGAACACAGAGGTGAGCACTTGGCATATTAACTCATGCTACCTGCAATTAAAATCAGCAGGAATTCAACATTTGACATTTGAATTCATTAGACATGCCTTTCACTTTCAGATTCTGGGCATGGTCAGCCCATCCAAACAAGTCTCATGATTGACACACTGTTGTTGTTGCCACAAGGGTTGGAAATTGAATCTTGTGTCCCCTTGTTTCGGGATTCTATCTCCAGTCAGTTAGATGCTATAGAGACATGGCTTCTACGTGGTGTTACAGAGAAGTGGCATAACATTGGAAAGTATGTTCCTCATCACTTTCAGCCTTTGCCATTAGGAGGCCTGCCAATCACAATAGTCTACCCAGCTGATCTTTCAGATGTCAGCCTTGGTGAGTCTAGTCTTTTCTGTCATGGCTATAGATCTTATCTCTCAAGCATTTATTGCAAACTTTGGTATCTTATGTTGCAGAGAAATACAGGAGAGAGATTCATCATAAGCTTCTGCTGGGTAATGAAAGGCCATTTCTACGGCGTGGCTGTCAGATGTTCCTTTCCAATCCTGCTGGCCTTCTGTTCAACCCTCATGAGGATTTATACACACCCTCAAGTATGTTATGCTGAGTAGCTGGTCTTTTTGTTTGGGGTGCCAATTTGATTTGTGTATAAGATTGATTAATTGATCAAGTTTTAGTTGTGGTAAAAATTGTTTGATCATAAATAAGTCCATATATGTCCTTTCTGATGGATTATATTAGAAAATAAGAAAATAAGCACTGTTTCATTAGCTATTAACCCAGGGCTTGCATTTATGCACAAATGTGCATCCTATATGCACAAAATTCCAAAGGGACACACAACAGAAAAACATCATGGTCCCAGGGGCACATGAGGAATTTCTCAGATTTTCTGACCAGTTGGCAGTTAGAACCATGCCTAAATAAACTCATGCATTGCCTTGTTAGGGGCAGGAAAGGGGGGGTCAAAGCAAAGTCCTTGCCGAGGTAGGTGTGCGATGCGAAAGTGATGAGCGCAGTGCAGTGTTCACGCACTCATGGCATGTTTCAGTTAGTTTTGATTAGGCTTCAGGGCAGTCAGGGACAACACTCTTCATGTTCAGTTTTAACTGGAAAAAGTATGATGTTAGTTTATTCTAATCACATGTTGGCATACATTCAGGTGTTCCTGAACATAGGCCTAGTGCTAAATAAAGAAAGGTATCAGCAATGTAGATGTAAATTCTTAATGAAGGTGATGTCTTTATTCCACTTTTAATGTACACAGAGAATGGAAAATTGCCATAGGCCTTGACTTAGTCAAGTTGAAGGGAAAGAGCTGGACATGGGCAGCTTGTGAACCATGAATCACAGCAGAGAAAATAATTAACCCGTTCATGGCGTATGATCATTATAAAGATCATATCTTTTGAGATTGCTCTTGCGGTTACCATTGAACAAAGCTTGTTTTATTTTGTACCTCTTAACAGCTCTTGAAAAGGGCTCTTCAGTGATACATCATTTGTTCAAATAAGTTGTAGTTCAGGCAAGCTGGATCAAAAAGAAAAGTTGTGACCTGATACTTTTTATTTTTTGTGAAATGGAATTTTGACCAAAAAAGAAATCTTTTTTCTTTCTTTTTTTTTGGGAAAGGGAAAAATATGCCTGCATGCTGCAGGGATGAATGGATATAATTAGGACAAAGGCCAAGTTTTAGGGCTTCCCATGTGTGAACATTGGCCTGTTATTCAGTATTTTTGGTTGATGATTCTTGTAATTAAAAAATTTCATTTTGGAATATATGAGTAAGTATTTTTACATTTTCTGTGAGCTCGGTCTTAAGCTAGGCCTGTTCAATAGAAAAAGCAGTGAAAAAATGTACTAGTTATTCATTTTCTTAATTCGGCCTTGAAAGGGTTAAAACATGGAAAATGGAGTGGGTCTACACTTATCCCTGACTTTCCTGTAGAGTTGGAAGAGCTTCCTGTGATTTCTGCTAAAATGAAAACAAGAAAAATACCTACTCAGCATCTGGCATTTGTAATTTGCAAATTTGATGATGCCCTAGGGATATTTGTCTCAAAGAAAATGTTGGAAGTAGTCCTAAGGCTGCAGATTGAATATCATGCTGTTTGGTTTTGATAAATCAAAGAAAAAACATAGACTTGAACTTTTTGTGGAACTTTGAGATTTTATGTTTCAATTGCAAAGGGACCTCCAAATTTTCAGAGGGACCCTTTCTTATCAGATCTGAGAGTCCTGGTGACCCTTAAGGCAAAAAAGTTAGCACAATCCCTGTAACCCTAATGTTTCTTATGTTTTCATTATGTATCAATAATGTAATGAAAGAGTGTGCCCAGTCTGTTGGGGAAATGGAGTCTTAGTAGAAAAGACTGAAAAATCTTGAAACCTGGACTTATGTCATGGTTAATTCATGATATATCAGGTGTATGCAAAAGTTCTTGCGGTCTACAATTATTTTATATATAACAAAGACTGAATTTAATTGGTGTTTGTAAACTATTGCTCTATGGTTGCACTTTTATTATCTGCTACATTTGGCCTGTCACCTTATTACGTTTCCCCATTTCAGATGAATTTTGATAAAGTGCATTATCGACATATTATGCTCTCAAAGTTCCGCGAAGGAAAAAAGGCGTCGGAAGCAGCAAGAGAAATTTGCGCGGTTTATGGGAGTGACGCACTGAGCGAAAGGACTTGCCAGTGGTGGTTTGCGAGGTTCAGACGAGGAAACTTCGACCTGAATGACGAACCCCGAAAAGGAAGACCAGTGAAGCTGCTTAACGACCAGTTGGAGGCCTTGCTTGAGAAAGACCCGGCCCAAACTGAGCAAAAACTCTCCGATCAGCTCGGAGTCGACCAATCGACCGTGTCTCGACACTTGGGTGAGCTTGGAAAGATCTTAAAGGCCGGAAAATGGGTGCCGCATAAGCTCACGGAAGCCAACAAGAATCACCGTCTCAGTGTGTGCATTTCTCTGGCCGCTAAACAGAAAAAGAAGAGCTTCCTGCATCGGATTGTGACAGGGGACGAATCCTGGGTCTACTACGAGAATCCTGTGCTCAAGAAACAGTGGCTAAGCCCTGGTCAGCTGGCTCGTTCGACTCCAAAACCCGGCCTCCATCGAAAGAAGGCTCTGCTATGCATTTGGTGGGACAGCCAAGGGATTCTGTATTACGAGCTGCTCCCTCTTCCGGTTTGGCACTTGCGGTTTGCAATAAGCCGAGTTGACTCCGCAGATTTACTTCTTTAACTCGCTTTCTCCGGCATATGACCGTTTCCTTCCGCGTTCCAGTAAAACGACGTACTGTTGCGGCGGCCACACGTGGCAAGATCGACTCGCCAGACAATCGAGGATCTGAGATGGGAAGTGATGTCACACCCGGCTTATAGCCCAGACTTGGCGCCTTCAGATTACCATCTTTTCCGGGGCCTCAAGAATCACCTGCGTGAGCAGAGCTTCAAGAAGCTGGAAGAAGTAAAAAATTCGGTGCAGGGATTCTTTGCCTCCAAAAACAGCGAATTCTTTTGGCGCGGAATCCACGACTTGCCCAATAGATGGGAGAAAACCATTGCTTCAAAAGGGGAATATTTTGATTAGATGGTGTTGTTATTATTTGAATTATTTGAAATAAAAGTTGGGGAAAAAACCGCAAGAACTTTTGCATACACCTGATACATACAGCTTACAGTACACGGGGATATTCTGCTCCTAAACACCATCATCATGATATTTGAGCTGATTCTCACAATCGCCATTGTGAACGCCTTGGTTTAGCACGCTTCATGAGACTCAAGACGACATTGCTGATTTCATTTTCCCAACACATTCAACACTCTTGCATCACCGATTAGCTCATCGGCTATTAGCGCTAGCGTATGGTACAGACACCAATGATTCTGAAACAGTACGGACCGTTTCCAAGAAATTGTTCGACGACACAGAGGGAAGTTAGTGCATGTGCGGCACAATGCTGAAGACTAATTCCTGAAATGCCAACCTTGCAGGGTTCCTTAGCAGGCTGCACGGCTATCTTGTTCCGAAGCTCAGCATTCGCTGCCTCTTGACCGCTCTTGAGCCTATGGCCGCTGAGACCGCTGCGGTCTGAGCGGCCATAAGCTCCCTGCGTACATGTGGTTGCTGTTTATCACCGATTCTAACCATTACGGCTAGCACCGATTTCGGCACTTCGTACCGCAACTGCAATGGCAAACGTTTTTTCCGCGCCAGCTCCAACCTTTTTTTACCAGCAACAACTGCCTCATCGCCGTCCTGTGGGAACTCCTCCAACATTTCTTCTTCGCGTTCAACCTCACCTCGCAAAAATCGCCACCATTTTGATGGGAGGTGCACTTCGTTTGCGCGACATATGAAGAGAGACTTTTTAGACTATCATTTATCAGACTATCATCAAAAACCGGGAGTGGAAAACGTGCTCCAGGTAGTGGCCGCCCATTAAGTGAAAGAACTGAGGTGAACATTCGATCTGTTAGTGACCTCATCTTGAGCCAAGAAGGCATATCAGGCACCAGCAAAAGCGAGCGTGAAGCCGCGAAGGAAATTGGAATTTCGCATTCTTCTGTGCAGCGTATCATCAAGCAAGATCTTAAACTCAAAGTCTTCAAACGGGTACCAGTTCCCGAACTTTCGGAAGCTGTGAAGATGAAGCGAGTGATGCGGTGCAAAAAACTTTTGAGTCGTTTCCAATCCCAAAAAGCGGCAAAAAACAGTGTGGTTCACAGATGAGAAGCGCTTCACAGTTGAGACTCCATGGAACACCCAGAAAGATCGCATTCATGCAGCAGTTGAACGGAAAAAAGATGTCGAACCATCTAGGCTTTTACGTCAGAGAAAACACTTTACTGAGTCAGTCTTGGTCTCACTTGGAGCCTCATCTCATGACAAAACTTCCATTCTATTCATTCCTAGAGGAGTTAAAATCAATGCTGAAAGTTATTGCAGTGATGTCCTGATGCCCATGCTGGCAGTGATCGAGGACAAAAGCCCGAATGGCTACGTGTTTATGCAAGATGGGGCGCCAGCCCATACAGCTCAACACACCATCACTTTCTTGAGGAACAACTGCCCTGATATCATTGAACAAGGCTCTTGGCCACCCTGCAGTCCTGACCTCAACCCAGTCGACTACTTTGTGTGGTCAGCATTGGAGCAGAAAGTGTACCGGGGTGTAGGAATCCGAGACGTCGAACAGCTGAAGGAGCGAATTCGCATGGCTTCGGATGAACTCTCGCAGAGCTCCATCGTGAAGGCCATTTCCAAGAGGAGAGGCAGAATGAGAACAGTGATTGATCATGGTAGAGGCCACATCGAGCCATTCATTAGAAATTAAAGTCAAAGGTAAGTCTTCATGTTTTTGAACTCTTGCAATGCGAAGACACGATGAAATTTCTAATTTTTCTCGCCGCGCAACTTTATTTGGCGGTGTTTTTTAAAAATTGGCACGGCAGACATGGTATGGGAACTATGGACATAAAACAATATACCATTCCATAGGAAATTAATTGAACTTCCGTTTGCTTTTTCTTTCCAGTCGCTGGAAATAAATAGTTTTCGATCAAATACCATTTGAAAATAGGTGCACTTCTTTTTGGGCCACCCAGTACATTGTGACGGACGAGGATGGCATCAAGAGGGACTACCGGATGAGCTGGTTTTGGTGGTGTAGTGGTAGCACACCTGACCGACAATCAGGAAGTCTGGGTTCAATTCCCTGCTGTTTCATGGATTATTTTTTGGCTTCACTTGCCTTCCAAATCCAGTTACTCATTTCCCCCTCCATAACATTATTTTTGCTTCAATAAAACGGAAAGACATGGAAAGCTGAAACTTGGCATGGGTACCGAGACGATGAGTTCAAGAAAAATGCAAAATTTTAGATCCATGCCTTGGGGTCATATTTTTGGGGGCTAACGTTTTCAAGTACTTTTTTTTGTCCTGGCGTATTCAGCTGCTGTGGAGAAATGAAACTTGGTACATAAGTATAGATACCTATTGGGATGTTGAGTACAGAAAAATGCAGACTTTGGAAGCAAATACCCTGGTGGCACAAATTTCAAAGGGGGGTGTTTTCAAACATTTTGTATGTTAAAATGATGAACGTGGAAAACTGAAACTTTGCATGTGACTACTGAGACAAGGAGTTAAGTTTCGACACATCCCTTGGGGAATTTTTGAGAGGGGCGATGTTTAAAAAAAAACTTGGTCGTATCGAATTAGACAGAAATGGAAAGGTGAAACTTGACACACGTATAAATGACGTGATATTATTGAGTTGATGGAGTATTCAGCTTTCATGGTGCATCCCCTCAGGGCATAGCTTTTGTGTGGGTCGACTTACCCAAACATGATTTTTCACTAGCGAAAAGGGCAAATGTAAAAGACTGAAACTTTGTGGGCATGTACGTCACAGAGGATTGTTTTCCGGAAAAATGGTATTTTTTGTTAAAACGCCTCAGGGCACATATTTTGCAAACGGCGTTATTTCCTGAATTTTCTGATCCAGCAAAACGGAGAGCGCTGGAGAGATTAAACTTCGCAAAGTACCTGATGGATAACTGAGCAGCGAAAATATTTCACCTTTTTTATATATAGGCTCTCGTGAGTAGCTGACTGACATGCTTTGCTATTCACATACTGAGTTCAGGAAAAATTCTACTTTGGTGATTCGTACCATGGGCACAACTTTTCGAGGAACATGTTTTCAAATAGTTCTCTTTGCTTCCATCAAACGGAGACACAGAAAGCTGAAACTAGGCAAGAACGTGACTGCTGACGCACTGAGCTCAAGTGTCAAATGTCAAATTTCCAAAATATTTTTCGGGAGCATATTTCTTGGGGAAGTAACGTTTTCAAAGAAATTTTCATATCCTAAGGAATCGGGCAGAAATAAAAAAGTAGCATCTGGAGGAAGCATAACGGACATGATGGTGACTTGAGGAAAAATTCATCTTTTGTTGTGCGTCTCCTCAGAGCACAGTTTTGGGTGGGCCGCTTTTCCAAATATATTTTTTGTTCCGCCAGCAAAAAGAGGAAACGTTTAGGGCTGAAACTTAGCGGCATGGAGTTCCCTGAGTCTACATTTCAGAAGAAAAAAAAATTTTCGTTAAAACCCATCATGGCACTTTTTTTCAGTCCCATTTTACTGAATTTTTTTTGATCCAACGAAACAGAGACAGAAAACTTAAATTTCCTTCAGATGAAATATGTCCCCTTAGCCTAGATTATGGGAAGGAAGTAATTCAAAATGTATTCGCCACCCTTACTAAAAGGGACACATGAAACTATTTCAAGTTAGCACAATAGAAATAATAGAAATAATGATTTTCATTTTTTTTTTAAACAAGGCTTTCGTCCCCATATGTCACGTATTTCAATGGACCCATACTTTAAATACGTGTTCCCCATTTCGAAAAAATTAAAGAATTAATGATTATTCAAGGTAATGGAGCGCCGAAGTCGCGACCATAGCGAGTTTGTTTGCCCTTCGGGCAAACAAACTCGCTAGTATATGATACTATCAATAATTTATTTTTCAGTAAGAATGATGGTATGTTATCACCAGGATGATGGACAACATACTGGGGCAAACACATAAAACGGAAGCCATGAAAGACAATGCGAAAGTCAGAAGATCCTGCTGGTTTTAAATGAATTATGTCGAGGCCAACACTAAAAATTAGCCAATGGGACAAAAGGAGGCATGGTTGTATATCCAATCCGTATTCCGAATTTTGAGGAGGGTACCCAGGCTCCTTCCAGAGGTACCAAGGATATTAGCAATAAATTTGGACGCTGGAGTCAGTCGCTATTTAGAAGGCACCACTGTGGCCTTAGCAGAGCCGACTCCAGGAGAACCTACCACCTGTAAGGTTAACTCTGTTCCTTGGTTATGTGAGGAGTGTGCCCCGAGTAAGATAGTATACAGTAAGGTAAATAACATTCATTCAAGATTAGAATTTTCCTCAATCAGATCCTTCTCCCATCCAATATTAATTTTTACATTGATTACTATTATCCTACTAAAAAATCTGTTTTATTTCAAGTGTCAAAGAAAATTTGGATAGATTAATTGTTAAATTTTTTAACAAGCACGGTGGATAACTGTTCCTTTTAATAATTCATTACTGTCTTTATTTATAACAAAGTTAAGTACTTCTAAGAAATGTCACAAGGAATTGTATTTTTCAAGAATTTGTCTGGACGAACCAGCCTTGACACTCGAATTTGGGACGGGGCTAGGGATCAAATAGTATTGTTCACTTGTTACATCGCACTTGAACTTGAGATTCTACAGCCTTCCACATCAGTGTGGTTCATCCCAGCGTGGGATTGTCCCTCGTGGACGCGAGAAGCATTGAAGAGTAGATGAAAGCACTTTCACTGCATTGTACAGGTTAACATTTTAATGAATTGAGAAATTCCTCATTTTAACCTTTTTTAACAGTCGAGTCACATAAAAACCCATAGGAAAAGCAACAAAGGCCGGGCTACTCCTATTCCAACGAGACCAGCGGCCTATGGCTGTAATTGCAGCCTTAAACGTACATATACTTTGTGGTCACTGCTTATCAATTAAGAATAGTCTCAGCTAGATTCCCGCTGCCAAAATGTTATATACAGTTCAGGATGGAATATACATTCATGAAGTATATGCCGGGGCACAGCGTTCTACATCTGCTAATATGGGAAAATTGCAGCCAAAATTAGTTCAACTTATATAAAGAAAAATGAAGGATCCATGGAAAATGAAGAAACCGGACTTACATGGAGAAGGAGCAGAAGGTTTCTATATAACTAGCGAGTTTGTTTGCCCGAAGGCTATGGTCGCGCCTTCGGCGCTCTATTACCTTGGATAGTGATTATTTCATTTATTCTTTTCGAAATAGCAAACACGTATTTGAAGTACGTCCCCATTGAAATACGTGACATATGGAGTCGAAAGGCTTTATTTTTATCAAAATCATTACCTCTATGATTATGTGCGTGCCTAACCTGAAATCTTTCCTTGTGTCCCTTTTTGTAAGGATGGACATTACATTTTGAAATACTTCCTTCCAAGAATCGACGCTAAGGAGACATATTTCAAAATTAGGATTATTCTACTCGGCCATCAAATAGGTACTTCTGAAAGTAGTTGAAACTTTCTGCCTCTGGATGAAAAAAAATGAGGAAAATGGGACTGAAAAAAGTGGTATAATGGGCATTAAAGAAAATTCTTTTTCTTTTGAAATGTAGATTCAGGGAACTCCATGCCACCCAGTTCCAGCCTTATACGTTTCCCCTTTTTGCTGGCGGAAAAAAATGTATTTGGAAAAGCGACCCGCCCAAAAGCTAAATTCATCTGAAATGGGGAAACGTAATAAGGTGACAGGCCAAATGTAGCAGATAATAAAAGTGCAACCATAGAGCAATAGTTTACAAACACTAATTAAATTCAGTCTTTGTTATATATAAAATAATTGTAGACCGCAAGAACTTTTGCATACACCTGATATATACATGTAATGAAGCGGTTCAGTTCCGAATGGATGATGATATGAACAGAGGATTGTCAAGAAGACGTTATGCTCACAATAGATTATTCAAATTCCCACATATTAGACGGCCAGCGTAGCGGCCACAGGCCGCTAGTTGGAATTGAAATATACATCTCAAAGGCCGTGGTATTTTCTTTTCTTCATAATTTTCTCATAACTCCCAGTATGCATGCTTTTAGCATTAAAATCCCATTATGTGTCGGAGCTACGTTTGTACAGTAGAGAATAAAATGACTCAACTTCAGCTCTATCATCTCTATGAAAGGAGCTTGTCCTATTTCGGTTTTAAACCAATTTTTATTACATGCATGCAAAACGAAAGGACGCTCTGAAATCGTTCAAAATGAAGATCTCTTAAATATTGTGTTGGAAAGAAATTCTTGCAACACTTTCTAAAACTATTTATAAAAATTTTCAAAGGAATGATGGGCGGAGCTTTGCATTTGTATATGCTGGAATGTTCTGGAAGCTTCTGCCCTCGGGGTATATAAGGCGGCTTCTGCCATTAGTTGGCAGCCATGGCTCCGATCGAACAAGCAGCTCTTCGCCCCATCGTCTACTACGAGTTCCTCCAAGGACGCTGCGAGAGCCGCCGCGGATAACATCTGCGCTGCATTCAAGGGCAACGTCCTCCACTATTCCACGGTNTAATAAAAGTGCAACCATAGAGCAATAGTTTACAAACACTAATTAAATTCAGTCTTTGTTATATATAAAATAATTGTAGACCGCAAGAACTTTTGCATACACCTGATATATACATGTAATGAAGCGGTTCAGTTCCGAATGGATGATGATATGAACAGAGGATTGTCAAGAAGACGTTATGCTCACAATAGATTATTCAAATTCCCACATATTAGACGGCCAGCGTAGCGGCCACAGGCCGCTAGTTGGAATTGAAATATACATCTCAAAGGCCGTGGTATTTTCTTTTCTTCATAATTTTCTCATAACTCCCAGTATGCATGCTTTTAGCATTAAAATCCCATTATGTGTCGGAGCTACGTTTGTACAGTAGAGAATAAAATGACTCAACTTCAGCTCTATCATCTCTATGAAAGGAGCTTGTCCTATTTCGGTTTTAAACCAATTTTTATTACATGCATGCAAAACGAAAGGACGCTCTGAAATCGTTCAAAATGAAGATCTCTTAAATATTGTGTTGGAAAGAAATTCTTGCAACACTTTCTAAAACTATTTATAAAAATTTTCAAAGGAATGATGGGCGGAGCTTTGCATTTGTATATGCTGGAATGTTCTGGAAGCTTCTGCCCTCGGGGTATATAAGGCGGCTTCTGCCATTAGTTGGCAGCCATGGCTCCGATCGAACAAGCAGCTCTTCGCCCCATCGTCTACTACGAGTTCCTCCAAGGACGCTGCGAGAGCCGCCGCGGATAACATCTGCGCTGCATTCAAGGGCAACGTCGTCCACTATTCCACGGTGTATCAATGGTTCAAACACTTGGAATCTGGCGACACGACCTTCGGAGATCGACCACGTTCAGGAAGACCATCTACAGTCGATGACGAAGCCCTGCGGAACGCCCTCAACGCGAAGCCGAACGCCACCACTCGTGAATTGGCGACTACACTTGGAGTCACCCATGTGGCCATCGGCAACCATCTGAACTACCTCGGCTATCGGAAGGTTTACTCGACATGGGTCCCTCATCGGCTCAGCGACTCTGACAAAGCAAGCCGTGTAAGTGGCTGCGAATCTCTGCTCCTTTTTCCGCACAGAAAGGACATTCTGAAGGAAATCGGTACTGGAGGTGAGAGCTGGGTCCTCTACGTCAACCATACTCACAAGCGTCAGTGTCTTCCACGAGGAGAATTGCCGCCACATGAACCGAAACCAGGGTTCCACGAGAAGAAGGTTCTTCTCTGCTGTTGGTGGGATTCAGAAGGAATGTTGCACTATGAGCTCCTGCCAACCGGTACCACCGTGACTGCCGTCGTCTACGCTGTTCAACTTCAGAAGTTGGCTGGCGTCATTCTAAAAGACCGTCCCAAACGCGACAAAGTTCTCCTTCTGCATGACAACGCTCGTCCACATGTTGCGGAGATGTCTCGCCAGGCAATTTCGATGATGTCGGCCGTTTCTTCGCTTCGCAATCGCCAGAGTTCTGGACAAAGGGCATCGAGCAGTTACCCGTGCGTTGGGAACATGTCATAGACAACAATGGTCATTACATTGTAGACTGAAATTGCATTTCAATAAAGTCATAAAATTTTGAAAAATTTGCGCAGAGTGTTGCAAGACTTTCTTTCCCACCTAATGTAAGCCATTTTGATTAGGCTGGGTTCGGTTAGGTTATGCCTATGGTTATTCCTATGATTACGGTTATTGTCATGATTGTGTAAGGTAGATTGTGTAGTCCAATTCTGCCTGAATCTAATTCTAATCTGAATAATCTGATTTTTACTGTATTTATTTTGTTTAATGGCTTTCACTTCTGATATGAAAGCATGCAGTTTGACATTATAGTGAAGTGTTTCAAAAGCCTGCGCTATGGTTCAGAAATGTATTATAATATATTAAAGGTTTTGAATGATATTTTTTCAAATCTCCAAAAGAAGTAGTGACAACGTCATATTCATTGAGGTCAATCTGACCTCACCCCGAAATGAAAGAACTTTTAGAGAAAGTTTCGAGTAAATGATTCCTTAATGCATGATCCTACTTACGCTCAGAATGCTATGATCTTCTCAAACAATTTATTTAAAAATAGATGTGTATTATTTATGTTGGCATACATTTCCCTCCACCCAATATTTTTGGAAGTAGGTATTCTAATGGAATGGGCATTTTTGAAAAGCAAGAACCTGATGGGAACAATAATAAAAATTCATTGTAATCTAACGTATTACACCCCAGATTTTCCCAAATTCTTCCCAGCCTTCAAATTTGTAGGACATTTATTTTTTTTTCATTTTGCAAGGTAAAAGCTTTGAATATGATGCCTTTTAATTAATTTGGTTTAAAGGCGAATACTGAGTAATTTCATTACAGATTTCTGGACTTGCTAGCTTTTCCAGAAGGAGAAAGGCTTTTGATGACATCCTCTGCCCCAAAATACTGCAAGCACCCAATGGATGCATCTACTGAATAAATAGCACGGTTTAAAAAAAAAGTTGCCTCTACACGCGTACCCTCATGTGATGTTGCAGCATTCCATATTCCAATATGCAATATGCAAGATGCAATATTCCAATACTTATTTTTTTTAGTAGCGGAAACGGACCACTGGGTTTTCCCATGGGCATATATATCTAAAGCTGGAATTTTTAATAAATTCTGCCCTAAAATTGATTTTCTTGCACCATGTATCACCCATCATGCATTTAACATGGTTAGAATCAGTCACTCATTGAATCACTCCATCAAGCACAATCGTCTTCATATATAATGAATTGTCATCTATATAAATTGACCTATAGACCAACCTATCCCCAACTGTCTGTTTAGGCCTTTTTTAAATTTTGCCTTCTATTTCCACTTTAATCTTTGAACATTTCCAATGTTTGTTACTTCATCCTCATAGTTTCATGTATGCTTCTTTCCGTTTATGTCCGTACAGGTTGCAACATTCAGGAAACCTGTGGCACAATAGTTCACATTGTTGGTGAATGGAGAGAAATATGCAGGTTTATGATTCCAAGTGTATTGTACACTCTTCAGAACAACCTTCTCTTCATTGCCTTGTCAAACTTGGATCCTCCCACATTCCAGGTACTATAATAAGTATCCCTTTATCATATCCTCTTGAATATCCGTCTGTTACAGCTTTCGATCAAGTATATCGTGACATATACTTGAATATGTAATGACTTATACCTAGTCCTATATGGAATAGGAAATATAAGTATTGGGCTTGGAATAAGATAAATATTAGTTGAATTTTAAAAATATGTATGTGATATTGAGTGCTTTTTAGACTAAGCTCCTTCAGTATCTCATGAGAGGCGCCTTTTCCAGAATCTAAAAAAGGCGCAAGAGTCTTTTCCAATATTTTCAATCCACCAAAACAAAGAGCTATAGAAATGAGGATACCAAAAACCGTCCCCGCGTTACATACCAGAACAGGTGTCAATGGATAGATCTTGATGAGTAGATCAAAGTTGTCAATGGGCACAAATCTGTCAGAGAGCGCGATCATGGAGTTATAGGTCATCAAAGTTAAAAACTTCGGTCGTTCTAATTACTTTGTGACGTGTAAAAAAGTATTAAATTCCTATATTGTCGGGAGATACATCTTCGTAAAGTAATCAATATGACGGATTGAACGATACCATACGTATATAAGCCATGTGTATAAAAAAAAGAACTCAAACCACCATGCCGTCATTTGCAACCGGTTTTGGTGATTCTGCACATCATTATTATTATTGTGAAAAAAAAACCAAACGGTTCCTCATTACTGCTCTCAAATACTGTGCAGCTGTTGCTCAGCGACTTTGCTGGCATTTGAATTTCGGGTTGGAACCTACCACACCAAAGAAACCAGAGAACTGCC
The DNA here is from genome assembly GCA_905338385.1 of Darwinula stevensoni. Taxonomy (NCBI): domain Eukaryota; kingdom Metazoa; phylum Arthropoda; class Ostracoda; order Podocopida; family Darwinulidae; genus Darwinula; species Darwinula stevensoni. The sequence goes on along the minus strand of CAJPEV010003312.1, from coordinate 4,983 downwards.
ATGATATGTGCACAACGTCCTACAGTTCTCTGGCCATTTTTTCAATGACCATAGTACCCGACAACAATCTTGGCTCCGGATTTCTCGTGATCTTCTAGAACGTAGATAAAATCCTGTTCCAGGATCATGAATCATGTTGTTTCGATGTTATGTACTACTAGGGACTCTGGTCCAGATACCTTACAACTATGCGGTTTCTAGGTGTCATACTCTCCTCGTGGCAATAAAATAAAACCCAATCTGGCTTAGTCTCATGGCACATTGACGTTTTTGACTTTTGCATTTAACTTTCTTAAACTTTATGTAAATCCATGGTCCAGACTATTCCAATGTTTACATTTCGTGTTGTGGTATGCACGAATGTTGACAGACCGACTGAGTTCTCTAGCATCCATGCAGCATGGGTTAGAAAACCGAAAATGCTGTTTCTATTAAATGAGTAACAAGAACATTTTCGGGCCTAAAGCTTAGAAAATTGCTTTAAAAGTTTTTTTTTTTCCAATTGATCTAGGATGTGCGTGAAATATACCAGATTTTTTTGGCCGAAAATGGAAAAAAATCATGTCTTTAAGAGTTAACAATCGTTGCAAAAAGAATTAGAGCAATCAACGTATTGAACGTTGATTACCTTTAACCCAATGATCGCACTCTCTGACAGATTTGTGCCCATTGACCACTCTGATCTACTCATCAAGATGTATCGATTGATATCTATTTTGGTTTATAACGCAGGCGGCAGCGGTAACATATAAAGTTGGCATCTTCCTTTGAATTGTGGATCATAAGTAACTGTTCGATTGCTGAGTGCTGAGCAAAGTGTCTATTTTAAAAGCAAACTTTTAAAATAGGCAAATTATGGTATTGAAATATTTCAAAATCTATTATCCGCTCTGACACAAAGTGACAAATATAGAATTTTGAAGTTAGGTAAACAAGAAATTATCGTTTTAATGTTTGCGATTAAATCGGAGCTATGTCCTACCATAGCACATGTTTCGTCTGGGACGAACGAAGTGTGGCAAGAAAGAAACGAGATTGAATGATTAGCTTATGCAGTACCCCCTCCATAATCAAACAGATTACACAGTTGTTTATCGTGGTCTTTCCAGGTTCTAACTAGCGCTGGCATGTTCGAATAGAGTAAATAGTGTTTGTGTTACACCCGTTTGTCCAAGACGTGTTTTATCGCCCTTGCCGGAAAATGTGTGATACAAATATATAGCAGCGCATTAACATTAAATTTTCAGCCAAATCCAACAAAACCACAGCAGAAACTTACGGAATGGTGAAAAATGTTAATGGTGACGAAACAATGTCTCGTGCTCGCATATTTGAGTGGCATAAAATATTTCTGGACGGTCGAGAAGACGTGGACGATGATCCGATATCCGGTCTACGCAGAATCACAAAAACCGGTGAAAATATCGAAAAGTTCGAAATTTGGTGCACGGTGATCGCCGTTTAACGATTAGAATGATGGCTGAGTCGCTAAACATGAATAAGGAATCAATTCGCAAGATTTTGAATGAAGATTTGGACATGAGGAAGGTGTGCGCGAAGATGGTGCCCAAAGTTCTGACGGACGACCAATAATGAAAAGAGTCTAAATCTGCACTGATCTTGAACGAATTGGAAAATAAGAGGACTTTTTGAACAATGTTATCGCTAGTGACGAGTCATGGGTATTCCAGTACGACCCCGAAACTAAAAGACAAAGGGTCATATTTTCAAAGGGCAATTAAGAAGTTAGTACTAACTATGTAGTAACTTGTGAAGTCTCTACCATCTCTAGTCGTGACTAATATGGTATTTTCAAAGAGATACTAGGCGTTAGTAGCTACTAAATAGCTACTAAACGTAATACAATTTTAGTAGGTGTTGGAGGGTTTTTTAAAAGGCTACTAATTCTCAGTTTGTCAGTTATGGACGTCTCCCATGCGATTGATACAGAAAAACTTCAGCCATCAAATCAATACAGGCCAATAATAAAAATATTTTTACCATGGGAGCCCCATGTGTTCTAAAAAAAATGAAAATTCATGGCATTGCCCTGATTGAATACGCTTGAAGATTCCCCATGCTTCTCTGTCTGCATTCCCATAATCTTTTGTTCCCGGTACTTTTTTCAAGATGTAAAATGTCCATCTTCTTTCCACGTTCTTCTATAATTTCCATTAGACGCTTGTGCTTTCTCTTATACAAATCCATGTGCAAGAATGCTTCAGGAGCATTCTTCCCGCCGGCAAAAAAAATACAATTTCTTTCTGTGCACATCAGCTGTGGTGAGAGCATTCATGATCACATCATTCTTAAAACACGTTCACTGGATTGTCAAATTCATTTGGCAGGGTATCTACCATTACTTAAAAGGGACACTACCGAAGTGATAATTTCAGATTTTCACCAAACTTTGGTCATTGAAAGGACTCTCAAAACGAAGTCAAATGGCACCAAAACTTGCGGCTGAGAAAACGGTTTAGGCTGATATCTGGCTATCTTAATTTTTTATGAGACAGGATTATTAGAGTCACCGTCCTATTTTCATTGGCTATAACTTTTCATTATCTATAACTACTCTGTAAGTAGGGCCATCATACACCTTCACATTTCACCTTCGCAAATGCAATGACTGCGCCCTCTGTCAATGTGTACAAGTATGTGTTGGGCAAGGGAACGAATAGGTCATAGACACAAGAATATCTTTGTCAAGAATCATTTGTATCTATTTCTTCAAAATATATGATCGAACCAAGTTAAATGTTTACAAGTCAAAATCCAACTTTGCTTGACCATATCTTTTGAAAGAACTGATATTTGGCTTAGAGATTTATAGGCCTCAACGGATTTTTTCCGATGCCTAAAAAACGACTTAGCAAGTAGATTGGTGGCTCTGCTGTCGACATCAGTGTCCTACATCGGCATCTCAGCCGCAAGTTTTGGTGCCATTTGACTTCGTTTTGAGATTCCTTCAGTGACCAAAGTATGGTGAAAATCTGAAATTATCACTTCGGAAGTCCCTTGTTAGTATACTCTGATGGTGGCTGAGGTGGAGACCCACCACCAGTTTTCTTGAATGCTTTTCTGTACTTCGAAACCTTTCCCTTTGCATCACCTTTCATTCATACGTTATTGCTACTTGTGTGGCGATTCATGTCCCTCTTCTAGCCGAAACAATTATGAAATCTTTGAAAAACTTTCATGAAGCCATCATTTTCCTTGCATTGGCTTGAATGTCTATTTCCAATGACAGAAAAGGCCACAATGCACAAAGACCGAAAGAGCTCATTCTCTTCAACACACCAGTTTCCCGATTTGGACTTTTAGTAACACTCATTATTATCCCGTTATTCCCTAATTGCAAAGAGATGATTGGTCGACCCTGGCACAAGGTGATGTGAAGGAAAAGTATGCCTTTTGATGTATTTATCCGAACCTTGAAATGAGGCATACTTATTCCGTTATTCATTCATTAGCAAACATTGGACATATGAAGAAATCTACCCCGAAAAGATACCATTCTGCAACATGGAGGCTGACTCTTGAAAATTTCACTCGCTGTGTTGCCAAATATATTCCTTGCCCAAATGCTACTAAGTTAGTAGCTACTAATAAGTCAGAAGTTATTGGGTCTTTGAAAATACCAATTTTTCGTAGCTACTAGCTAGTAGCTACTAAACGCTAATCACTACTAAAGTTAGTAGCTCTTTGAAAATATGACCCAAAGCCTCCAGTGGACAACGACCACGTCTCCCCGACTGAACAAGGCAAGAATGTCACGCTCCAAAGTGAAGACAATGTTGATTGTGTTTTTCGACACTGAAGGTATCGTGGCATACGAATATCTTCCAGCGGGGCAAACAGTAAACCAATACTCCTGCAAAAATGTTCTGGGGCGTTTAAAAGAAAAAGTCCGTCGTAAAAGGTCGGAGCTGTGGCCCCACGTGTGGATTCTTCAACAGAACAACTCTCCTTCTCATTCAGCGTCTTCAGTAAAGCAATTTATACCCAAAAGAAAATAACCACAACAATGGAATACCAACCCTATTTGCCGGATTTCGCTGTTTGTGACTTTTTTCTGTTTACAAAATTAAGAAGATTCATGAAAGGAACCCATTTTGACGACGTGGAGCACATAAAGAGGCGTACGACGGAGCACCTAAAAAGCATGCCCAAAGAGGACTTCCAAAAATGTTTTGAAGCGTGGAAGAAGAGAATGGAGAATGCATTAGAGCCAACGGGGACGACTTTGAAGGGGAAAACCTTTGAATTCGTAATTTTTCAATAATAAAAGTTTTATTGACATAGTCTCGTTTCTTTTTTGAAAGACCTCGAACTTTACGTTTTTCCCACTTCGAAAATTAATTGAGGGGTTATCTAATAAATATAGACGATCGTGACTGACTGATGCTAATTCTAACCATGTCTAGAAGGGTTAGAAATCTGAAACTTGGTACACGTGTTCCTTTTGGGATGCAGAGTTCAGAAAAACTCCGACTTTGGAATTACATGTCCTGAGGGTACAAATTTTGGGGGGGAAACGTTTTCCATGAAAATTTTTTGTGACAGATGAGGATGACATACAGAGAGCCATTCATCTGCTGGGTTCGGTGGTGTAGTAGTAACATATCTGACAGGCATTCATGAGGTTGAGGTTCAATTCCCGGCCATTCCTTGGCTTTCTTTTGGCTTTTTTTGCCTTTCATGTCCCTTTGCTCATTCCACCACCATAACATTATTTTTGCCCGAGTAAAACGGAAAGACATGGAAAGCTGAAACTTGGCATGGAGGTGCCTACCGAGACGATGAGTTCAGAAAAAATGCAAAATTTTAAATCCATGCCCTGGGGGAGTATTTTTGCGAGCCGACCTTTTCAAGTATTTTATTTTGTCCTGGCATATTGAGCTAGTGTGGAAAGATGAAACTTGGTACATAACTACGTATCGGGATGCTGCAGAAAAATGCAGACATTAGAAGTAAATGCCC
>CAJPEV010003311.1:0-19496 GCA_905338385.1 Darwinula stevensoni | reverse complement strand
GATCATTACCACAGCTTCAGCGTTTCCTGGTTCATGAAATAAAGAGTCCGCTTTGGCTAAAAGGACACATGAGGGGAAAAAGTTTTGTATTAAAGGAGAAGAAAGAGGTACTTCACCCCTTCACCAGAAATACCTTGCATCTCACTCTGCGGAATTACATCAAGAAGACGGGTTTATCTTGATGTTCCAAAGCCTTCCACTTTGTACGTGGGAAAAGATCGGGAACTACATGAAAAAAAGTGAGGAAACTCCCTGCAATGGCTTTGTGAGAGAATTGCCTAATCGGCGGTTGGGTGCTGATCGGTAGAGCCTATTTTCTCTTGACATAATTTGAATAATTTAATGTTGAAAAACTATTGAGTCTATTATGAGGCCGATGTGAAAAAGGATTTGCACTTGATAGCCTCCATACGACATCCCTGATCCATTAATAAACACCACATGCTAAAAATGAAGATGATTATTAATTGCCGAAATTTCTTGTCGATTCTTTGCAAAAATCTCAATTTCAAAAATTTCTCAACATTTCAAACTATCGTTAATGCGTAGTTGTTCTGAAGGGGCCCATTATCTCTATTGGGGTCTAAATAAAACATTCCATATTTTTCATTGCTGGATACCCTAGGCTTTGAAGATAACACCGACTTGAGGGTTTCCTGATGGTAAAAGCCTACTTCGGGGCAAAACCCATGCACATATCTGTCAAAACATGACACATATCGATACAACTCCATAATAACTGGAAATTGTTTAGGACTGCAATCGTTGGTAGAGCGGAGGACCATTATTCTTTATCATACCTCTGCTCTGAGGCATGGAGCAAAACTTTGGATGACAACGATATGAAGAAGAGACGTACTTAAAATGGTTGCACCGTAGTCACGGGCTCGTCCGTTTGGTATCATTCACGTTCGTAGTATTGGTTTTTCCTCCATGGGAAAGAACATTAATTACTCGCAGGGAGAGTGGGACGGAAGGTATCGACTTCCTCGGCTATGGTGGTCGAGCGGAAGAAATATTTAAATTCCACATGATTGACGGACTTTCCATCCTACCAACTTCTCCCCCTGTGTGCACAAGCGGAATGTGCCAGGTGTTGTTCGTGATTTATGAAAGCTTTTTTCCTTCTCGAGGAAGTTGATTAGGCCATGAGCTGGTTTCGATCATAATAGGAAACTAAGAAGGGATGCGTGCGCACAAGAGCATATCTGGGGATAGATCGAAGCCATTAATTTTTTTGTCTACACATTTCGGAAATGCATGGAAATAAATATTTTCTGCATGTCTATTCCTACTCTTGCTGAATGTGACAATGCAAACCTTGCCACACCCCGTCATAACAAAGCCTATGAAGAGAATGAATGTAAGGAACCGAAGAATATGAACGAAATCAACGAATAGATGAACAATGAATGTACAGTGCTGCCAACGGTGGCTCTGACAACCGCAAGTAGATGGTATTATAGGTGTGAGACGAGAGAAGAGAGAATAGGAGCGTACGATATGACTTTTCCTTAGCTGGCGAGGTATGGAAACTGGGCGCGTCTTTTTCTCTAGCACATGGCAGCTGCTGGCGGAAAGACGTTTTGGATAGGCATAACCACGTCATTGAATGACGTCACTATTGGACGAACAGCTGCGAAGGGAACGTAGGGAACTATGTGAACGCTGAGCAACTAAGCCTTAAAACGATCGGGAGCGGGGGGCTTCAGCAGAGATAGCTGAGCCGCAAGCAAAAAAAACCACGACCACGGTTTAGTCCATGGGGGAGATCGTGATATGTGCTTACCCTAGAGATTCTTGACAATAGGTTAAATTATTAGCCTTTTATGAAGAACACCATCTTCGCTGATGATCGTGAGGGAGGTAAGGTGATGTAGAAATAAGCAATGTCCTCTTCCTTATTAAGTGTCTTGGAGGGCTTAAATCAATCATTGGTTAATATTCAGATGAGGGAGAATAAGACAGGTCCTCAGAATATAGATAGAGGAGACCAGGAATGATCGAAATGAGTGAAAGAGCGCTTTCATTTCGCGACAACACAATCTGCCATCCCAATGAAGTCACGTTTTATGGGCTGAAATGAACAGAAACCATGGCAACTTACGGTGTCAACAGATCGACATTTGAAGCTCATACGTTTGCGTCGTGGGGTATCCCAAGAGGTTCTGGCACATTTCTAACAAGACTTCCAGTTCCCAAGTCTGCTCGTTCTGCCCTTATATATATCGTGTGAAATTTGAAGGGTTATTACCCCGCATTATCCCTGTTCTCTTTTTCATACTTTTTAAAGAGGTCGAATTAGCCAAATACGTGCTCCTGCCTGGAAACTACATTGGAAACAACTCATCCAGAGAATTCCCAGACTGGAAATCGTGCAGATGTGCAAACGCCTGTGACAAGTATCGCTTCCGTAACTCTTTGGTCAGATTGTATTCGTTGCAGAAACATTGGTGGCTGATTCAATGAAGACCTTCTGGCTTCCGGGAGAGCCTAATTTCAAGAAGGGAGCAGAGGATGAGAGATGTGTCGCGATGGGGAAGTCTCCAGAGTCTCCAGGGGGGATGTGGGAGGATGTCTCCTGTTTGATAACCCTGCCTATCACCTGCGAAGTCCGTTTCCCCTACTCCTACCCCAGAAACCCGCGAAAGATGTGAAGGCAGCTCTTAGTATTTGGGGAGTTTTCTTGTGGGAAAAGGAATTACACATATTCTGTTCACACTGTTGTTGATTAGTTATTGAATTTGAAGTCAGAGAGTTTACATTCTACTATTAATATTTCACGTATAGGGGAATGTGTTACTGTCGAAACTTTTTATTTCTCCTATGGCCGATTGCCTTACCTTTGTTTCAAATAGGGGCTTTTAAAACGTATCAAAGGTACTTGCACTGAAAAATGTATATGTCTAGTTAGCTCCATGTAATTTTCCCCCCTTTCTTCTCCTGGAAAAAAATTATGAGTTTAATTGGTATGAAAGTCATGCTCATGAGAAGATATTTCGACCGCTTTCGAAGGAAGTGTAGATTTTATAACGACTTAGTTTGTAAAGCCTGGTCTATTTCTTGGTGGTTTTTTAAAATGTGAACTCAGTCGTGGAACACTTACTAACAGAAGGAGCAATAAACTTAGAAAATGAAAACAGAAAATTTTCTTATATAGTTTATTTCTGTGAAAATGCTATTCTCCCCTCCAAGCTATGACCAATTTCAAAGTGGATACAAAAAAGACCTGATTCCTAAACTTGCAAAATATATTGATGTTAATGTGATGCACAACATCCGTTTCAACATCCTAGTTGCAAGAATTAAGCAATCGACCAATTAATTACAGCTGATGTGTGTTCTTTATACATATGTTCGTTTCCGTACCAAGTCGTAGAATAATTTTTTTAATTATCAGTTTCCTTTCCTTAGTGCCAATTAGGTGCAATAACGTAAATTGAAAGTTAAGCAATGTTAGCTGTTTCTTAATCTTGCTAGACCTAATTATTCGATATTTGGATTGTTCCAACTGTCGATTGAAACATGAGAGCATATATAAGATACGTCATGACCGTAGGGCGAGACTGACCTTCATCCGTTTGCTTCTTGCTCTCAATGAGCATCATTCGCCTTCATCGTGATTCTCGATTTGTAACAATGATTTAATGCCTAAAACATTGAGAGTGCTGGGCAGGATTCCGCAACTGCTAACGTCACGGTTTTGCAACTTTCTCCAAAAATTTGTATCATAATTGGAAGATTTGTATCATGAGTGAGTTCATGAGGCCTAATAATTATACACGGATGACACGAACACACGGCGGGACAAGACGGAACCATAAGTAGCCTCTTTCCTTTCAGAAAAGAATGCCCACTAAAAAGATTGTCATCAGAGGATAGCTAGAGGAGACCAGGAAGATTCAAATGAGTGAAAAAAGCGCCTCAATTTCGCAACACTACAACTCGCCATCCCAATGAGGTCACGTTTCATGGGCCAAAAGCAACAGCAACCATGGCAACGCACGGCGTCAACAGATCGATCTTTGAAACTTACACGTTTGCGTCGTGGGGGATCCCAAGAGGTTCTAGGCGCGTTTCTAATAAGACCTACTGTTCTCAAGAGCACTCGATCTTCCCCACTAGACGTCGAGGGACATTTGAAGAGTTTTTGCTCCACATATAATGAGCATTTTCTCCATTCTCCTCTTCCTACTCATCCAAGAGGCCGTCTTGGCCAAATACATGCTCCTGCCTGGAAACTACATTGGTAACAACTCAATCACCGAATTCCCGGAATGGAAATCGTGCAGATGTGCAAAAGCCTGCGACAAGTATCCGGAAATCCGTGGTCATTTTACACTTCCTGGTAACATTCCAGTGATACTTTTTTTTTTCCTCATTTCAGGGAAGAAAGGTGCCAAGGGTTCGCCCTGAAGAAGGGTGATGGTAGTTTCATTTGTCAGCTCCTCTCCAAGAACTCCACAATTGCAGTAGATCCTGATAAAACATCCAGGGTCTCTCTTCCAGGTAAGGGTTCCACCTTGTCCAAAAGGATCCAAGAAGGAGAGTACCAATACGCATTCGCCCATTTACACCTGTATCATGTACATGCGCGAGCAACGTCACATATTCAACCTGTACACCTCGTATATGTTGTAGGGTTTTCTGGGATGGATTAATGAAATGGCGAATGGATAATGCTGACTTCCCAGCAGTAAAGTCTAAAAAATAAATTAATTAAGAGAAGATCGCTGACGTTATGGTAATCAATAGTAGCTGTAGACAGGGTTGGAAACGATACAAGGACCAGAAAATGCGATTTGTCAGTAAAGGTCTAGCATTGCTTCCTTTTCCTTCCCCATGTTTTAAGAATTACTATTCCTATCTACGGACATTTGTACTACTATTCAAGGACTATAACTTTAAACCCAAATCTTTTCACCATATTCTCATGTTCTCAACATCTTTTTTGATCATTTTGATTTTTCCACTTGGATTGAATGAAACCTATCTTTATGTTTTAAAATATTGTTCAATATCCAGGAGCTAATTCTGAATTCTCCTTACTGAAAAAAAAAGTTGCCAATAGTGACGACACGAACAATATTTATATTGTAATTTTAATATGAATTTTAGATCAAAATTTATATTAGCCTGGAAATATATCACCTCAATTCTTTAACGTCCGAAAAACGAATGTCTCACTCCCACGCTTTCATTTAATGCTTCATTTCCTACATAATTACTACTGAAACATGTGAAATTCCCTGTCTTGCAATTCAGAATGTTCACGTCACCTAAAAAATGGAAATCATTGCGTAAAAGCCCTTATCGGGTGTTGCACTGCGCAAGATAATTTCGCATGAGTGAACAATTTGAATCGAACAAGTGCATCGCTCAAGATTTCAGAAGAGTTGTGAGGGAGTCAGTACAGTCACGGATCTTCTTCGCAAATGATTTGACAAAACTTTCACGTAGATGGTACATTCATGGAAACATTGACCTCACCATTTTTTAAGACTTCAAGAACTATACAATAGTTTACGCAACAAGAATGTCAGGGATATAGTGTCAACAAGCTAGGAGCTTCTATGTCCAAGATGTTTCACTTCTTCCTTGCAGAAACAATTGCTCCAAAAGAATTCGAATTTGCGATGGTCACGGGGAAAATTCATTTTCTGAGAGCGATGGGGAAAGGACAATACACGAAAGCAAGGAGCACTTGCAAAGGCGAAGGTTTGGCTCACCTCGTCATGGACGATCGAGGTCAAGATTGGCACGATTACGTCCTTCAATTTATGGTGTCGCATTTCCCATCCCAAGACAAGTTTTGGACCGGAGGTGACGACATTGATTGGAATAATGAGCACTCCTGGGTTGATGGTGAGGAAGATTATCGATTTTAGGATCATGAATGGTCGTTGAACTTATTTTTGCTTAATTGGTGGCAAAGATAACAGGAGATTAAGGTTCTATCGAATGTGTATATAGTTTATCTGCTACTTATATGATGAATCCTAGTATAAAGGCAATTAAATTGTCCCAGCAAAATTGACATGCTCATATACCAATGGAATAGAAGAACTGATGAATATTCCATGGAAGTTGACCTCACGCACAGAAGGAGCAATAAACTTAGAGGATGAAAAAGAAAAGTTTCTTATATAGTTTATTTCTGTAAAAATGCTATTTTCACCTCCAAGCTATGACCAGTTTCAAAGTGGATACAAAAAAGACCTGATTCCTAAAAATGCAAAATATATTAAAGTTAATGTTATGCACAACATTTGTTCCAACATCCCAGTTGCAAGCATTAAGAAATCGACCAATTAATTACAGCTGATAGGTGTTCGTCATACATGTGTTCGTTTCCCGTACAAAGTCGTAGAATCATTTTTTTTAATTATCAGTTTCCTTTCCTTAGTGCCCATTAGGTGCAATAACGTTAATTGAAAGTTAAGCAACGATAGCTGTTTCTTAATCTTGCTAGACCTAATCATTCTATATTTTGATTGTTCCAACTGTCGATTGAAACATGAGAGCATATATAAGAGACGTCATGACCGTAGGGCGAGGCTAACCTTCATCTGTTTGCTTTTTGTTCTCAATGAGCATATTACCTTTATCGTGATTCCCGATTTGTAACAATGATGTAATGCCTGAAACTTTGAGAGTGCTGGGGTCGGTTCTGCAACTGCTAACGTCACAGTTTCGCAACTCTCTCCAAAATTTGCATGATAACTAGGACGAATTGACTGAGTTCAATTATACACGGATGGCCACTGGCTCGCCTACATTGTTATGATGGAGGTTCTTTGTCCTGGTTTATTGTCGTCATGGGGAAAGACTTTAATTGCCCGATGGAAAAGGGGAAGAGGATCATTTTATGCCGACTGGAATTCTTTGTTGGCCTCCGTGGTGGACTAAGAGAACCTATTACATTCCAAGGAATTATCGAACTTCGTATTATTTCGGTTCTGTTCAAATGGAATGTCAATTCTACTCGTGATTCATGGTGCTTTTCTACCGACGATATAAAGGAAGCTATATCCCGTGATTGGGCGGGGGAATGTCCATGCATTGAAAATTTACAAAGGAATCCTGAATAAATATCTTTCCCCAATAAACTTTGACTACGCTTCAATCTTCTCGTACCGTGAAACACTAAAAAGGATCTGCATCACGTACATCAATACCTTCCTTCAAACCCTTCCACCGAGAGAAAATTCAAACGTCTCGTGTTTTTCCTCCTCCGTTGTTTGCATCTTCTCTTTCTAATGTAAGAGACATTATTGCGCTGAATTCATGGGATGAGCTGAGATTGAAACGGTGGTTTGCAGTGGCTGATAGATTTGGTGGAATACAGAGATATCTCATCCAACATCCATAATTAACATGATGGCGGCCTGCTTGTATGCCATGCTTCCTAAAGGCATTATCTTCTCGAAACTAGTCCAGACCGCACGAGGAACTCTTGATAGGCCTAATGTTCTTCGACCTGTCTGAAATGGTTCATGAAACCCGAGGAATACCTGCATTCGGTCTAACGTTACTCGCACTCTTTAAATGGGCCATGAGAAAGAGAGAATTAGAATGCGATTGGCCTAACTTTACACGTCCTCAACAGGGTGTCTCGAAGAGCTGGGATTAATCATTGTTGGCCTAATTGGTCCGTAGGTTGAGGGTTGAGTTTCTTTTGTATGGAAAAAGATAGGTCTAGCCCTGACTCGAAGACAGTCCGACGGTAAGGCCTAGGCCTAATTGGCCCTATTAGTCGAGAATTGTGTTTCTTTTGTGACCCGTGGAATATGGCAGGTACACAATGATTTATGCTACATTCTACCTTTTCCCAGAAAAAATTGTTAAGACCATGTGGGAGGCAACTCTATGCCTAATTATTTTGAAGGTAAAAATCCTGAATGACAATTCCTTTCCCTGGACCTTGAACACACTTCATTCTTCCCCTTCGAGAACATGCAACAAATTATCACATACCAGGCAGAGATGTTGCAAGAGAATGGAATAAGTGTAATGGGAGCTTTTCTCTTCAGACGCGTTAGCGTGCTTACACCCTAGCCCATGTCTAACTATCTCCATAAAGCACCCCACCATTGCTGCCTCGATGTGAGAAGAGGAGAAGATGGACATCAAGGTGCTGAAGGAGCTAACAAGATTTTCTTTCTGCATGGCTAGCAATTCTGATGTGTCATACTGAACTTGTGTGTGGATTCCACTTTCTGCCTGGCCCATGAGAGAAGAAAAGCACTCTCGTACATTATACTCGTTTGACCACAGCAAAGACAGAAAAATAAAAGTTCTTGACTGTTGTTCTCCAGCCTGAAGAAGATGCGATAGTTCTAGTTGCATGTGGCTGACAATATGAGAATATCTGTCAAACGCTTATCCCGTTTGAAAGTAGGGGAAGGTAGGGCAAAATGGGGCGAGGGGCAAAACGGGACAACGCAGATTTTAACCACACCATACCCGATATCTAGCGGTTATTTACCCCATTATAAGCGCCCATGACCGGTGGAAATTTTCAGGCACGGCGGCGCTCTTTAAAGTAGTTTTATAAACACACCAAGAAAAATAAGAAAATAAGTCGTCTTTTCTAATTTTACTTCGAATTTTTTCATCAGCGAAACAAAGTAACATGGGAGCATTGGGGGCTTCCGATATTTTTTCGGAAAAAAAAAACAAGGTTTAATTGTAGACGTTTCATTGCTCTTTCTGTTCTCTGACCTTTGTATGTAAGAATGAAGACCTGAAGAAACGAGAGAAAACATCTTGTAATTTGTCGATGTTTCGTTGAGGTCTCTGTTCTGTGGACTTTGTAAATAGGCATAAAATGAAGACACCGGAAAACATGTTGATAAGAGATATTTCATCAATGTTACTGTTCTGTGGCCTATTTAAATAGGTATGTATTATGAAAAACAAAAAACAGTAAAACAATATCTGGAGGATCACCCCATTTTGCCCCGCAGAGGCACCCCATTTTGCCAAAGGGTGGGGAGTTAGGCAACAACTTTTAGAATTGATTGGGGGAAAACACCGTCGCTGATTTCGCGATGAAGTTCAATCCTATTCGTAGGTAAGTCATGACAGATACCGCATACCAATCCGCAACGTGCTACGCCAACTCCTTGATACTAAATGTTGGCAATTTCCCTGAACTACCCCGGTTTATCCCACCTTCTCCTACCGGCTGAAGGGTGGTGTTTCGTGATAGAAGAACGTCAATGGGAAGGATCATAACGAGATTGAAGGTTTCCTGGTTTGTGAAACAAAAGTCGACTTCGGCTAAAAATACACACGAGTAAAAAAGAAATGGGTTTTGGTTTTATAAGAGAAGAGCCAGGTACTTTTTGAAAAGTAATTAGTCCAAATTTCAAAATCTTAACTACGAAAACTGACTTGTAACAAATCTTTTCTCGAATAATTTCACTTATTCATTACGTGTTCTATTGCGACTTTTTTGCAACTATTCACTTCCCACTACAACATTGCATCTGAAGGCTAAAGGAATATAGAATGATCCCCTATATGCTTATAATTCGTATGATGCAGAAGTATCTCGAGTTATTCAGTTGTGATATTTTTGGATTGGCAGAATGAGACTCTAGGAAATTCTGGACGAGTCCAGAATTTCCTGGAGTCTCATTCTGCCCTGTTACATCAGGAAACGGGACTATCTTGGAATTCCAAAGCATTCCCGTACGCTGTACGTGGGAAAAGATCGGGTATTGCATGAAATATGTAGAAAACCCCCTGCAATGGCAATAGCGTGAGAATCGCCTAATTGGCGGTTGGGCGCCATCTCGTGCCTATCGGTAGAATCCATTTTCTGTGGAAATAATTTGGATAATTCCATGTTGAAAAACCTTTGCGACTATGATGAAGCAAATGTAAAAAAGGATTTGCACTTAATAGCCTTTAAACGACTTCTCAAATCCATTAATGATCACCACATGCTGAAAATAAGGATGCTAATCCTCAAGGTTTCTTATCGATTCTTTACAGAAATCTTAACTTCAACCATTTCGCAACATTTAAAACTTTCGTTAATGTTGAAACAGCGTAGTTTTGCCGAAGGGGCACTTAATATCTTTATTCGGGCCTAAATATAACATTCCATATTTTTCCATGTTGGCGGCTTTTATCTTTGGCTTTCGCGAAAACACCGGCATGAGGGTTTTCTGACTATAAACTAGACCATACTTCAGGGCAAAACCCACCCACGTATCTGTCAAAACATGACACATATCGATACAACTCCATAATAACTGGAAATTGTTGGAGAATGTAGTCATTTGAAGTCCAGAGGACCATTATCCATTAGCATACCTCTGCTCTGAGACATGGACCAAAACTTTGGATTACAACGCTATGAAGAAGAGTAATAATAAAAATGTTTCTACTATGGTCATGGGCTCGTTCGCGTGGTAACAGTGACGTTCGTCGTATTGGTTTTTCCTCTATGGGAAATAACATTCATAACTACCAGGGAGAGTGGAACGGGAAATATACTGAAGGTATCGACTTCCTCGGCTATGGTGGTCGAACGGAAGAAATATTTATGTTCCACATGATTGACGGCCTTTCTATTTTCCCAACTTCTCCCCTGTGTGCATAAGCGGAATGTGCCAGGTTTGTGCGTGATTTATGAAACTTATTTTCTTCCCATATTTTTTTCCACAGACCACAAGGCTTTTCTTCCTCCAAAAACCTAGAACCTTTGTTTCTTTGTGCTCTCTTCTGAAACTCGTTGCCCGCTAAATCTGAGTCTGGGGTAGAAAAAATATGAATGCATTTGTCGTCATTTCATCCCGAATTTGTGCCTTTGCAGATTTATTCCCGCTGTGAAAGGCAATGATGCACGGGAAGACATATTTCTTTCTTTTTCGATTACTCACACTCGAGAAAAAAGACGTAAAATAGGGCTTAGAATATCTCATTTCAATTCAGCAAAGAATCGACTTAATTATCTATTCTAATTCTTGCCATTGAAAGGCCACAGTAATTTCTGCTTCCCACGACAAGCCACCACTCACCATTCCCTAAAGACTCATTCATCCACTATCAGGGAAAATCTCAAAAGTTTTCGCCTGAAAAGGGAAAATTGACGTCATTTTCCTCCGCCAATTCATCTTAAGTGCCACACTGGTCGAGTAATTGCTCCTGCCTGAAAGCAACGCCTGAATCATCCAAAGCGGTGCTCATCAAGAACGGAAAAAAATGTAGGTAATACTCTCCGGCGTCAAATAATTTTTGTGATGAGTCATCAACATGAGCAACCTTTTTTTTTTTTACAGGAAACAATTTTCCTTTCAGAGTGTGGGATCGTTATAAGTGCTTACTCTGAAGAATGTTGACAAAAGGTTCAAGTATAAGCCTTTTAGGAAGAACACCACCTTCGCTGATGATCGTGAGAGAGGTAATGCGATGCGGAAATAAGAAATGTCTTCTTACTATTTAAGTTCCTCGGGGGGGTTTAAATCATAGGTTAATATTCAGATGAGTGAGAATGAGACATGTCATCAGAGTATAGATAGAGGAGACCAGGAATGATGTAAATGAGTGAAAGAAACGCCTCCATTTCGCGACACCAAAATCCGCCATCCCAATGAGGTCACGTTTTATGGACTGAAATGAACAGCAACCATAGCGACGCACGCCGTCAACAGATCGACATTTGAAGCTCATACGTTTGCGTCGTAGGGGATCCCAAGAGATTCGAGGCGCATTTCTAATAAGACCGACTGTACTCAAGTTCGCTCATTCTTCCCCTATATGTGACGTGCGAAATTAAAAATGTTCTCGCCTCACAAAATGAGCAGTGTCTCCTTTCTCTTTTTCCTACTTGTCCAAAGGAGCGCATTAGCCAAATACGTGCCCTTACCTGGAAACTACGTTAGAAACAACTCATCTAGTGAATTCTCGGTGTGGGAATCGTGCAGATATGCAAACGCCTGTGACAAGTATCCGAAAATCTGTGGTCATTATACTTTCTGTTAACTGTAGAGTTTGAAATTCACATTTTTTGTCTCCTTCTGGGAACAACGGTGCCTAGGGTTTGCCCTGAAGAAGGGTGATGATAGCTTCATTTGTCAGCTCCTCTCCAAGAACTCCACATTTGCTGTAGACCCTAATAAAACATCCAGGATCTCTGTTTCGGGGAAGGGTTATAGTTAGCGCTTTTCGGGTATTTGCACTGCGCATACATGATTTGGCATGTGTGGATAAATTTAATTGAACACATGTAAGTAGTGAGGGTGCCAATACAGCTCCCGATCTTCTCCGTAAATGATTTAGCAAAGCATTCGGTGTACGTGGCACAAACATGTAAGCATTGCTCTCATCATCAGATTTCAAGAACTATAGTTTATGCAACAAGAATGTCATAGATATAGTGTTACTAAGCTAGGAGCCTGTGTATCCAAGGTGTTTCATTCCTTCCCTGTAGAAACAGTTGCCCCAAAAGAATTCGAATTTGCTATGGTCACGGGGAAGATTCACTTTCTGAGAGCGATGGGAGTAGGACCATACGCAATTGCAAAGACCACGTGCAAAGACGAAGGTTTGGCTCACCTCGTCATGGAGGATCGAGGTCAAGAGTGGCACAATTACGTCCTTCAATTCATAGAATCGCATTTCCCACCCCAAGACAAGTTTTGGATCGGAGCTGACGACATTGATTGGGATGACCAGTTTTTTTGGGTTGATAGTGAGTAAGATTTTTCACATTAGGATCATAAACGGGCGTTTGACTTTTCTTTTGCTTTACGGGTGTTAAAGAAAACCGGAGATTCCATGCAGGCTGACCTCACACACTTTCGCATTGCTTTCGTATCAGACACATTGGTGGCAGATTCAATGAAGACCTTCTGGCTTCCGGGCGAGCCGAATTTCAAGGAAGGATCACAACAAGCGAGATGTGTCGCGATGGGGAAGTCTCCAGGGGGGATGTGGGAGGGTGTTGCCTGTTCCAAAACCCTGCCTATCACCTGCGAAATCCGTCTCCCCTAACTCCTTCTCAATAAACGAGTTAAACATGTGAAGGTAGCTCCTTGTATTGGGGGGTTTCTTTCGGGAAAGGGAATTACAATTGATAAATTATATTTACCCTGTTATTGATATCCTCTTGAAGTCGAAGAATTTATGTTCTACTAGTTGACCAAAAAATCGTGCCTACAAATTGTCATTCGACAAGTGAACATTGTGAAAAAAAAACAGGAAAATCCATTTTGGAATTTTACGTCAAAATGAGTGAAAAACAAGTGCATTTGCGTCTTGTGATGCGTTATGAGTTTAAAAAAGGATATAATGCCACAAATGCAGTAAAAAAAAAACGTTCCTGATAAGTATGGAGAAAGTGAGAGAAAGCTATTCGAACCCATCAAAAGTTGTTCAAGAGATTCTGCGAGGGTAATTTTAGCATGAAGGACGACCTACGATCTAGACCAATGTTCCAAAGTTGATGACAACAGGAATCGGACTTTCATCGAAAAAAATCCAGGGCAAACATCAAGAGAGGTTGCAGAGATACTTGGGATATCAAAATCAAATGTGCCCAAACATCTGAAGAACACGGGGATATTCATTAAGTATGACGCTTGGGTCCCACATCTGCTCATGGATAAGAATTAAATGGGGTGTGTTTCTGCATGTGTTTCCTTACTCGGTTGTATGGAGAATGATCTATTATTGGAAAAAGTAGGGACAGGAGATAAGAAATCGGTACTTCACAAGAATGTATAGAGAAAACGACTGTGGTCACTATGACTGGAGGCCCCCCTCCCCACTTCAAAGCAAGATTCGCAACAAAGAAAGGTAATGCTTGCGTTTGGTGGGATTTCAAGGGAATCTTCTATTATGAGCTGCTCAGCTCCAGCGAAATCATCAATGCGGAGAAGTATTGCACCCAACTGGAGAATTCGAAGCAGGCTATTGTTAGGAAACGTCCAGCTCTGGCGAATAGGAAAGGGGTAGTTTTCCATCACGACAACACGCGACCGCATGTGACCATACGAACCCAGGGAAATGAAATGGGATGTGCTCATTCACCATCCTTATTCTCCTGACATTGCCCCATCAGACCATCACCTGTTCAGGTTTCTTCAAAACTCGGTCAACAACAGGATCTTACAACGATTTGAAGATGTCGAACAACACTAAGAATATTTTTTTAATCAAAACCTTAAATGTTTTATCAAGATGGCATCGTGCAAATACCAAGAAGATGAGAAAAGGTTATTAAACAAGGGGAAACAAGGGGAATTGGTCACGCCTACCAGTAACTGGCACATATAAATGAAACCACTGTTTTTGCATTACAATTTATTATAAAAATGCATTGAGAGTAAACTGCGTTACATGGGCATGACAACGCGAGAATATGGTTCATGCGACTATAAACGGCTTGAGGAAGAGTGGAATCAGATAATCGAAGGACGTCTATGAGAAGGATCGTTGAAGAGCTTAATCATCAATTTTCGGGTTTGGCCTATAATCATCTCCATGCCATTCCATGGCAACTGACCAGATTAAGAAGAAATCTGTCTCATTATAGATGTTACTATCAATTCTAATGCTAACCTCGTCTGACCTTATTCCAATGTGAGAAATGTTCCTGATCCTGGGAAGACATGGATCCGCCTCGTTTCTTTCCCGAATGCGGACTTCATGTGAACTAGATTTACTTGGACGGTTTCGCCGAAAACCTGGTCGTCGACGAAACGGGTCAAACACGTGGTTTCCCCCCCCCCCCCCCCCCCCCCAAAAAAAAAGAAAAACAGTGAGCATCCAATTGATGCTGATTCAATGACATGCTGACTGGTTAGCTGCCTTCAGGAAAGCGGAGGTCAGAAATTGACGTGCGAAATTAAAAATGTTCTCGC
Organism: Darwinula stevensoni; assembly: GCA_905338385.1. NCBI lineage: Eukaryota > Metazoa > Arthropoda > Ostracoda > Podocopida > Darwinulidae > Darwinula > Darwinula stevensoni. The sequence continues at coordinate 4,614 of CAJPEV010003311.1, read as the reverse complement.
CTCACAAAATGAGCAGTGTCTCCTTTCTCTTTTTCCTACTTGTCCAAAGGAGCGCATTAGCCAAATACGTGCCCTTACCTGGAAACTACGTTGGAAACAACTCATCCAGAGTATTCTCGGTGTGGGAATCGTGCAGATGTGCAAACGCCTGTGACAGGTATCCGAAAAGCTGTGGTCATTATATATTTTCCTTTCTGTTAACAGTTGAGTTTGAAATTCACATTTTTTGTCTCCTTCAGGGACCAACGGTGCCTAGGGTTTGCCCTGAAGAAGGGTGATGATAGCTTCATTTGTCAGCTCCTCTCCAAGAACGCGGAGGTCAGAAATTGGCCTGGAACATCGTAAGTGGAGGCAGGGGTACAAGGACGCGACGTTCTCATGGAAGTGGCACGGGGTGCCCTTCACGCTCTCACACCGGGGCTGGGTAACAATGGTCTCGGTTGCGATGTGGGTGGAATAGCATGCAGCGGATTGGGGAAACCCGGCCTTTCTTTTCCTTCTCGTTTGGGGAGACGTGATTCTTCTCGGGGTCCGACCGGTATGCTTCGTGAAGAGGAGGAGGAATCTTCTCGAATCGTTCCAGGCTTTTTTTTCTGAACGGTGAAGCGAGTCCGGTTCTTTGGGGGGTCTTGAATGGGACGGTGGGCCGCCTTTACGATTCTCCGCGGGTTAAGAGACTGTTTTTATCTTTTATTTATATTTATTATTTATTATTTTTATTTTTATTTTTATTTATTTATTTAAAAGTACATCATTTTACTCTTCTATTTCTCTCCCATCAGAAATATTAAGACAGTGAAACCGGTGTCACATCTGCTTGTTCACGTTGAGAAGTGCCATTCGCCCCTCGTGAGGGCGTTGTTTGTGCGTGTGTTCTCGATTCCTCACGCCCGCACGCACACGTCGTCTGGTAAATTTGCAAACTTATTTTTTCCTCTCCAACGTCTTTGAGTCCGCAACCACCGAGTACTTACGGAAATAGCCCTTTTCGACGCTGTATAAAACCAGCTGCGGATGATCAAGGTTCGCGTTTTTTTCGTATCGCATTGACAAAATCACAGACCTTGTTTTTGAAAGGCTTCATACGCCCAGGCTGTCCGAATAAGAATCGACAGTCTTTCAAGGTTTTTTCATTGTAGTATTCTGCGTCGCATCGATTCTGATGTAGTAGTACTAGTAGTACTGGCACTATTAGTACTGGCACTAGAGAGCAACAATGGAGAGGAGAATTTGAATGCGTGCAAGTGTGGAATTTCACCGACCAGGCAAGAACATCACGTTCCGCATAGCTACGCTATAATTAAGCGTTTAGGAGGAATTTCGATTGGTTTGAAAGTACTCGGGCTGAAGTAGCTTCTTCTGTAATTTTTATTCGGGAGTGCCACTGTCTGAATTTTCAATGCTTCAGGGGCGCATTAATTAATTAATTTACTAATCAGGCTTTAATTTCCACCTGAAACCCTATCGATGTTCTCCCCCCATATTTCGGGATTACGATCCCACGCGATTCTTACTCCACTTTGCGCAGTAGAATTTTGAATGCCTTATATAAAATTGCAAAAGATCTCGGAGATACCGTTGTTGCATACGATAACCCCATGCAAAACGTCCGCCTGCGTCCACCTGGCTAAACGACAACAGTCGAAGGATTCTGAACCAGGTAGACATTCTTCGAACAGGTAGATTCACGCCAAGAGGAACGTCCACTTGCTTACAAATAAATATTATGGGGGTTTGAAATTTCGTAAAGAAACTCTGTTTTTCTTCGTTTTCTTCCTGCCAGATGGGATTTCTGATGAGTCTTGCTGGTTTGCTGCTGCATTTCCTCCTGGCCATGCAAGAAGACACGTGGCAGGGCTTGTTACGCTTCTACGAGAGAAGGGAGATCTCGTCCCTGGGCGATGTCCTCGATCCTGGCTCATCCGATCCTGGCTCATCCGATCCCAGGGCATGCAGCCGTGCCCAGAGGAACTTCGCCCGAGAATTCTCCTTCCATCCTTTCCGTGAGTCTCGATCGGATTCTTGCGAAGGACCGCGAACCAAATTTCGCGCCAGATGGTCTGGGCGTCAGGTCTTAACGGGTGAGATCTAGATTCCAATTCCACCTGCATCAGGTTCTTATGGGATAAGGGTTCACCGGTTTCTTGAAGCAATAAAGCTGCAGCTACTCGGTCAGAGAGAGACTGTGAGGCAATAGCTCCCAGGTTCCCAAAGTTATTTTACAACTCCCAAGTATAATTCTGGACTCGAGTTGGGGGTGAGAAATGGAGTAACATGATTTCATTAAATATGAATTATCCTATGACCTAAAATAGAACAGTTTCGCAGATCCACATATCCGCTAGGGACAATGATCTCCAATTTTGTTCCCATTAAAAGCCACCAAAAAGTTATGGTAGGGATTGCACTCCCAGAAATTCCACGATCCAGTTCACTACGACTCACCTTTTCTTTTCCATCAACGGATTTTTCCCCATTCGGCATTCGCGCGCAGGGAGCCGGAAACGGGGGAAGTGCCATCCCCCGTATGGATGCTTCTCCACGGGATATCCTTGGACATCCCCGCAGAGGCCAATCGCTCTGCATCCCGAGCCTCCTTCGGTCATCCGACCGGTCTTCTGCCTTTACACCCGCCGGATTCCCAAAGATTGCTACGTAAGGTCCTTTGTCCTTTGTTTTCCTCTCGAAGAGAGATCAAGTCGATCGTGTTGCCATAAAGGGTGTAAAAAAAAATAAAGATGCAGTCACTCGTGAAATTCTCCGTTTTTCATCGCTTTCGCTTTCGTTGCGGCTTGGCCACGAAATGCGTTTAATCCAAACTCTCACTTTCTCGGATTTGGTTTTGGAAGAATGTCTTTGTCGAAATTCAATCAAGATCCACTGGTCGCTCTCTCGAATGGTTCGAACGACTACGTTGTTGAAATCCTCCAGACTGGTGATTCGGCGTCTTGTGGCTTTACCGAGCGTTTTTCGATGACATTTTTCGCATCTACAGAATGCATCTACAGCCGGACATCTTTCGATGCCGAATTTCGTCGCTCGATCAAACGGAGGAGTGTCACGATTGAATCAATGTCATCTTTGTTCAATGCTGAAGTCACAATGAGAGTGTTTCGCATTCAAGAATTGCAGGTGTGAGAAGATGGTTTTCGGCAGCATTTTTTTGGGCACGAAAATGTCCCAATGGGTCAACTCTCAACATGTTATTTATTTTTATATATTTATTTATATAAATCAAGCGTAACATTTTAAAAATGTCTGTATTTGCTAACGAAATCTTCTGTGGCAAGTCACTCCTTTCAAGTCATATCTTCATGAAGATCGCTGATGTGCTTCGCTTTCCTTCAGCGTTTGAAGACGAACGAAACGAGGAGGTTGAAACGATCCCCGTTCGATCCCAGGTTTCCAGTCGCGCTGCTCACTCACGGGTTCCTGGAGCATGGACGGAAGCCGTGGCTGCTGGTCCTTTATCTTTATGTCATCCTACGTAGAATGCTTCATTTGAGGGTTGTAACACGAGATGATGAAATGCAGAGAATGACGGAGGAGCTGCTGAAGTCGAGAGACCAGAACGTGGTGGTGTTGAGCTGGCTCGGGGGGGGGGGGGGGGGGGGGGGGGGGTCCAATTCTCAAGACCCTGAGTGAGACACATTCCGACCAAATTAAGGATCGCATAATTCGATCCGTTGGTTGGGCGATCCAAGTGATCCGATGGAGAGCTCGGAGCTCCAGTAGTCAAGGTCCCTTGATGCAATAGGCATTCTCAATTTTTTTTCCTATGTACTTCTGCAGTTTGACATTTACGTTGGGTCTCATTCAAACGAAATGTGGTGGGACTCTTGGAAAACTGGATATGTTGGAAGGAAATTCATGACGGGGACGAGAGGGAGAGCGTCAAGCGCGTCCTGACAGGAGAGGCTGGGGGAAGGGGAATGCTGTGGAGGGAGAATGTGTGTGAGAATGTGTGTGAGAATGCGCGTGAAAATGTGCGTGAATCCTGTCGTCTGGGGGGAAAAGTCCTGCCATTCGGTAACTCGTACACCTAGGAAGGCAATTGAGGTCTCGTCGGAATCGTGGACCACTAGATCAGGGAAAGCCGCTTGAGGTGGCATCGAGGGAAAAACGTGGCATCGAGGGAAAAACATGGCATCGAGGAAAAAACGTGGTCGATCCTGGATGATTCTCCGACATGGCATCGGTCAAGTCATCTTCGGTCAGAGGGGAATAGACCAATTTGCATGTAATGGTGTAAAGGTCGACGGTAAAAAAAAAGTTTCTCCCTTGGTTCCTGGGAAACTCGGGTCTGAAGTTGGAAATTAGTATTAAAAAAAAAAAAGATTTTCGTAAGATTTTCAAATACTGCGCGAAAAGTGCAAACGAGATTTGGACGCTACTTCACAGATAGATGCAAAATACACATATTGCAAAAACTCACGCATGGATTTCTCCATTCTTCATTCGTGCCAGAATTGGGAAGGGGGAAGGGAAGGCGCAACGAAACGAGACTTAGGCAAAAAAAAATTCCTTTCCCCAACCCGAACCTGTCAGCACAATCCAGAATTTTATTTGAAAGCGAATGCAAGAAAGAGCATGATACTATTTTCAAAATGTCAC
>CAJPEV010003310.1:14176-32253 GCA_905338385.1 Darwinula stevensoni | reverse complement strand
AGATTTGGCACCCTGCGACTTCTTCCTCTTCCCAAAAATGAAGAAAAACCTGAAGGGGAGGCGTTTTGACATGCAGGAGGATCTTGTGAAGGCGATGGAAGAGGAACTGGAGAAGTTTTCAGAAGCCGATTTGCAGGACTCTTTTTCTGCATGGTTTGGTCGCATGAAAAAGTGCATCGATCATGGCGGAAAATATTTTGAGAAGTAATAATATGTTGAAGAAAGTGTCCTGAAAAAATTGCCGAAATCCAAGAACAATAAAAGCATTTTTCCGAGAATACATTGACCAGCCCTCATAATACATTGCAACCTAAAAAAACAGATAGAGTATATCAGGGACATTGGTCATGACAGATGTATCTGTCATACCTGCTTGAAGGGCTAAGGGCAAAGATAGCTGTTTTACCCATGGGGTCACTTTTTCCCCTCGGGGTTCACTTTGGGGCAGAATATCTTGAGAACTGTTGGTTCATGAATGCTGAAACTTGGGATTTATTTGTGAGCCAGGGAAGTTACATTGCATTAATGCATGTAGTTGCTGTTGGATGCACAATAAAATTTCCTTATAATTGACCCATTCAACCTGAATGCCTTGATGGTATTTATTGTCAGTCTAATCAATACTCTGACCTCATAACTCCACTCTTGTCTGATTTTGGGTATTGAACAGTATTGTGCTTTATGTGGCCCCCTTTGTACTTCATAGCACCATAAAAGTAGACCTGGCATCATGACCCTGAATCCTTGCAGCTTTACATCCTATCATAGTAACAACCAAATTGCCACCCTGGATATATTGTAACCTTTTATGCTCTTCTTTCTACTGGCAAAAGTACAGGGTGTCCCAAAAGGTATGGAAACATTTTAAAAATGAATATCTCTAAGAAATGCTTCAAAATGAATGATGAAAACAGTAATTGAATTCAAACATTTTTTTAGCCAACAATAATTACAGTAAAACCTACCTTAGCTTATAGGCTTGGGGCCAAACCCTGCTATCAGAGGGTTTGACTGTAGTCATGGCAACCCTGCAAGAGAAAGCACAGTGCGTGTTTTTTGTGTGTACCAAAGGCAAGCACCTTTGTACAACTCCATTCAAAGGTGGTACAAACATTTTCAAAACACTGGCACTGTTTAACCTAAAAAGAAGGCCAGGAACTTCAGACAATGATGTCAAGCACATAGGAGAAGCTTTCACTCGCAGTCCAAAGCAATCTGTGTGATGGTGTAGCCAAACTCTGGGGATTCCAAAATCCACTGTGCACAGAGTGTTGCGAAAAAGACTTCGACTGCAGCCTTACAAGTTACAACTTGTGCAAGAAATCCTGCCTGATGATTGTCCAAAAAGGAAGGATTTCATGTGTACCGTGTTCAAAAGAATGGAAAATGAAGATTACCTTTCATATATGATATTCTCTGATGAAGCCACGTTTCACATCAGTGGGAGAGTTAATCATTGCAATTGCAGGGTGTGGGGTTCTGAAAATCCATGCGCTTATGTGGAACATGAGCGTGTTAGCTCGAAGGTCAACATTTGGTGCAGACTTTTGCGCAACCAAGTCATAGGACCATTTTTTTTCCAAGAGCAGATGATTTCTGGTGTCATCTACCTGGACATGTTGGAAAACTTTGTTTACCCTCAAATTAACAGTTTTGAGGTCAATGAATCTCTGGTTTTCCAGCAAGATGATGTGCCTCCACATTTTTGCAAACTTGTGCACAAGTCCCTGGATGGAAAATTCCCAGATCGGTGGATTGGACAGAGTGGACCCATTCCATGGCCACCACAATCACCTGATCTCACCCCCTGGACTTTTTCTTGTGAGGTTACTTCAAAGATATTGTTTACTCAACAAAAGTTGACAATCTCTAAGATCTGAAGAACAGAATCGTTGCAGCTATCCAGACAGTTACGCTTGACACTCTACATATGGTGTGGCAAGAGCTTGAACATCGTTAGGACATCTACAGAGTAACAAATGGTGCCCACGTGGAATTGCAATAGCAGCTTTAAAAAAATGTTTGAGTTGCTCTTTCAATTACTGTTTTCATCATTCAATTTGAAGCATTTCCTAGAGAGATATTCATTTTTAAAATGTTTCCATACCTTTTGGGACACCCTGTATTACCAGTATCAGGTTGGCATCATTTGAAAGTCTATCACAAGCTGAACTTATTTTGAAGTCAGAGCAGCAAAAGGTGGCACACAAAATTATACATATAACTTCTTGTGAAGCATATGACATTAACCCTTTGACTGGCATGCCCATAAATTTTACAGGCTCCCATATAACAGGCATCTGCAAAACTTGCCAGTCAAAGAGTTAACCTTTACTTTCAACCTTGGTGATTTTGGCCCTGAGCATTACTTGTCATATGATAAGAATAAGACTCAAAGTGTTACTGGACCAAGTTTTATGAAGAATGGATAGCTGTAAAACATGGCCAATTAGGAAGATGGTTTGAGGATGGCTGGAGTAAACATTCAAGTCACTGGGATACATTTGCAAAAAGGCTGATTTATTTAGTTTTCCATTTTTTTTGTTTGAGTTCAATGTTTTGACCATCTTGGAAATCTATGCTCTTGACCCTGTGCATCACATTTCACAATTGTCACTTAAAAATCAGAAGTAAGCTGGATAAGTTTCATTTAAGAGTATGCTAGTGTTATGAATCTTAGACTGATAACACTTCTGGTTTCACGTGTAGGGGAGGAGCAAAGGGTTATGATACACTTTGTTGACACTTGATCTTTTCAGAGACTTAGGTTAACAATGTGAAATTCCCTGAGCTATGCATGTTGTTGCAGGAGGAAGAGAGGATGAGGGCTAGAATGAAAGCTATGCAGGAGGCAGCTGCAATGGAACAGAGGAGAAGACAAATTTTGCAGCAGAACCCACAGCTGCTCCTGCAACACCAGAACCAAATGGCTCATGTATACCGACAGCAGATCTTCCAACATCCTTTCCGACAAGTTGTGCGTGGACCTCCACGGCAACCAAATCCATACAGGAATGCACTGTCAAGTTATTCATACACACGTCCTCAGCGGGTCCAGGTTTCCAGGTCTCCATTCCCAGGGAATCCATCATCTCATCCTCTGCGATGATGTTAAAGATGGATATCTTGAATCTGCGGTAAGGTTCTTAATTTCATCTTCCCTGTCTATTATTAGGATCTTTATTTCTCAAATTTCCTGTATTTGCATCAACTGTTTATAATTTAAAACATTTGTATTTTTTAACATTTATGGTAATGGTGCTGTTGCTGACTCAAAAATCTCATTCATTTGTGCAAGTTGCCTAACTGAAAAACCCTCTTTCTTCAAGTTTATTGGGCTACAAATTCAGTGGCACTTAAGGGATCTTTTACTAACTTATTTTGGTGAGTTGCATGGACTCCATTGAACATGCATTAATGGTTCACCTGTCTTTTGTTGCTGGGATATGTGGGATTTTCAAAAAGTAACCTGTTACTGTAGTTCCTCTAAAGGTAATCATAACATCAAGATGAAGATTTCAGTTATACAGAATTTCTTTGAGGCTTTGGTGTTGGCTAGTGAAGTGCAAAGGTGCTCATGACAGACATATGGGATTAATGAGAATATGTCATTGAATCCTGTCATGGCAGAGTGCTGGAAGCAGGCACTGCTTAGGGCAGACCATGCTCCAGAGATTCTGGACAGCTGGCTTTTTGAGCCAATTTTGTTTGACAAATTGTTGTACTGGGTGGTGCAAAAGCCCTTTCTTGTAGGTATCTCTTTTACTGAATCAGATGTTCAAACTGGTTGCCTTGGATTTTTTCAGACATGGATACAGTGGCGAATATGCTCCTGCACACGTGGGAGTCACTCTTGTGAATCTATTAAACAGTCCAAGGCGACCTGTTTGAACATTTGTTTTAGGGAAGGAGATTCCTATAAGACAGGACTTTTGCACCACCCTGTATCATGTGTTGTGCCAATTACAAAACCTCTCCCACTGTTCTTTTAACCCTTTAATCACCAAATTTCCAAAGCTGCACATGTGCTCTGGCTTGGGCCAGAGTTGGGCTAGGCATGACAGCCCTGGAGGCAATCACAAGTATACTCAGGCATGGGATTTAAAGGGTTAAAATGTGGTGCTACTCAAATCCATGCATTGCCCCCAGGAATACCATTGATGCAGGGATGCCCTAACATTTGGCTCACTGGGCCATATAGCATATGGGTGACACAAGACTCAAAAGAAAAACTTGTACTGTGTAATAGATCAAGGCCATTGTCAACATTTTAACCCCTCCCTCCCCCTCATTAGGAAAGATGTATGCTGGGGGAAGACAGCCATTATTTTTATTCATTGGCAGTTATTGCTTCAACCTCAGCTTTGTCCTTGCCCATCATCAGCCTGGATTACCACTTGAAGGCAAAATGGGTACGACTGCAGCAAATTCAGGAAGAGATCAATGTGACACTCAAGATTTTGGAGAATATTATCAACATGTTCCTAATGGCAGCCAGAGAAATTTTGCCCTGGAACCTTACAGAGCGTCAGATCCTCAGCTCAGCCTTTCAACATTGAATCTGTAGATCTCCCTGACTGAGTTCAGGGGAATTTCTGTGTCATTTCTGCTTGGCTAAAGAAATCAATGTTTTTGCTTGTCAGAACTGCTGGTACTGCAGAGTGGCAAAGACTTTGATTCAAGGGGCTTCGTCATGAAGAATCGCCTATTGGTCAATACTCTTAAGATATTATATCTTAAATATATCAAGATATTATATCTTGCTTATGTGTTACAAGTAAACTTTGTTAACGTAAATTCAGGAGGAACTGCTGGTTCAGTTGCATTAAGTGTATTTTTGTCAACAAAAAAAGCAACATTGACTCAGTTCCTGTGGGGTTCTGACAGGGACTCATGAAGCATTTCGTTTCAACTGTTCTGCATTGTTTTTGCAAAAACTGCACTGGACCCAAACTGAATTGGCAGTTCCTCTTGAATTCCTGGTAATGCCTCATTAACAGGAATTCAGGAAACCAAGAAGCCTTAGAATATCTTGGGCATTGGCCAAATGATAATTCCTATTGACATAGCGCCTTTTTCCGAAAACCTTACCACTCAACAGCTTCTGACAACATCGAATTCTTCAGCAATGCAGATTGACCAAAGAACACCCTTGACCTCTTTGTCTGTAGGAAAAAGTAGTCATAGTTGAAGGTGATGGTCAAGAAATATACTCTCTTTAAAACCAATTTTAGACCCTGTGGAAATGTCTGATATGGCAACATAGTCCACCAAAGTTCCCACAGAATTACAGAAGCTCTGGAGATGCATCAATCATAATGCTCATCGCTCAAAAACCTGAACCAGAGGCGCTTGTACTTCTCAGCCTGTTCCAGTCTGCACCAGAGGCAAAGGATGTACTGGACATGATTTTTCTAGAGAACCATTAATTGGGTTTGGGAGATACAGAGTGTCATTCTACATGGTGTGTTTAAACAGTTCCGGGACTGATATACTTGTGTTTTGAATGAGATCTACAATCTGTTGCTGCAGCAAGAGACTATATACAGTAGTGTGCTTAAATGCCCCCAGGAGGGACAGGGCTATGGCCCTGTCTCTCCTGGAAACGCTCTCCGCGTTTTCACCATCCAGCCTGCGCAGTCGGATATGACTCAGCCGATCGTCTTTATCCAAAATAGGCGACTTTCAGGAGCAGCAAAGTTCATAAAATTTTCTTCAAACTCGGAAAACGGCATCGGGGACTCATGACATGCTGCAAGCATTTTATGGAGAGTCTATTCTAATACATAACAAGGTTTTTATGTGGTATGGACGTTTCAGTGATGGCCAGGAATCGACTGAAGACGACCCACGCAATGAACGCCCTTCGACGTCACGAAGGCATCGAGTGTGTGTGTCAAGAATACGGTGAGCTCCTACAGGAGCATCACAGTTTGAGAGGTGGCAGAGGAAACGAACGTGTCGATCGGCACTTGTTATGCCACCATCACCCAAGATTTGGGCATGCAGCGCGTCTCCACAAAAGTTCCTTTTCATTGCCGAACAGAAGCGGCAACGTGTCAGCGTTCGTCAGGATCTGTTGACTGGTGCCGAAAATGATGCTCACCTTCTTTCGCAACACCATCACGGACGATGAAACATGGGTTTACGGTTACGACCCCCAAACCAGACGCCAGAGTTCGTCATGGAAGAGGATAAGTTCGCCGAGACCCAAAAAGGCGCTACGGCAAAAATCAAAGGTGATGCCGATCGGATCCTTTGACTCTGCGAATTCGTACCGGCGTGGCAAAGGATGAACCACGCTCTCTACCTGGGTGTCCTGAATTACCGTGACGCCGTCCGACGGAAAATACAAGAGAAATGGGAGGCGAGTACGTGAATTCTGCAGCACGACGACGTCCCAACTCACACCGCCCTCTCCTTGCGACAATTCCAAGTGAAGAATGGCATCCCTGTTCTCGACCATTCTCCTGATTTGGCTCCACGTAACTCCTTTCTCTTTCCCAAGTTGGAATCAGCGCCGAAAGGGAGGAGTTTTGAAGATATCGAGTTGATCAGAAGCAACGCGACGAGGGCGCTTCGGGTGATTACAAAAAGAGGACAGTGAGAAATGCTTCGGGAACTTGCAGGAGCGTTTTGCAGAGTGTTTGCACACCCAAGGGAACTACTTTGAAGGGTACAGCTCCCAATTGCCCATACTTTGCATCGTAATCTCAGGAAGTAATCAGTCCATGAACTTTTCGAACACATCTTTTGTATGCATTGCATTCAGAAACACGCCAATCCAGCACCTTTTTAAAATTCCTGTCTAACCTAGATGAAATGGACCTCATCAGCTAGGACAAGTGTCTTTATCTTGACACCACCAATATTGATCCTCTCGAGGCCCAGATTGCACCTACAAGTCCTATACATGTACAAAAAGAGCAGGAAAGAAAAGGAAATACTGGGTAATTCCATGTCAAATCAACACAGCCATTTACCTCACCCCCTTCGATTTCCAAGAACTTTGCTGAACTATTGAAAAACTATCCCATGCCAAATTGCAGCTTTCTGCCTCAAGTAATTCCGAAGATGTAGCAATTTGAAAGTAACAAAAAGTAATCGATTTCGGGTCAAGTTGTCATCGCTTAAGTGCGCATACCTTTTGTTGTAATCAACATAAAAAGCGGATATTGGTGTCACTTTAAAGGTCTCTTCATGTCCTTTCAAATGATATGTTACTCAAGGACCTTCAATAAAAATAAAGGTCAAAGGATCTTACCTTTGACCTTTAATTACAGAAAAAGGTCATGTTTTATTTCCTTAAAAAAATTACCGTACTATTGCCAATTCTTTCTCCATTAGTGCTTACAATTTCAACTTGGGACTGCAATGGGATCAGGAGATACGAACAATTATGTGGCAGCAAATGACCAAAAGTCTGAAGAGAATGTACTAGAAATATCTGGATACATCCAGTTTCAGCGAATTTTTTCAGAATTGAGTTGTCTGAACTATCAGGACTATTCTAGAAAGTTGTTAAAGTGTTCGAAGCGTCCAGGAAAAAAATTGTGGAACGTTCCAGATAGTTTTAGAGGTATTCCAAAGTTTCAAAATCTCACCAAAAATTTCTGGCAATTGCTCTCTCCTTAGGTTATTTACAGGCTCCCTCAGCATTGTTTCACTAGTTTATTTCTCAGTTTCTAAGTTATAATGCATCACCTTGTGATGTTATGCGCTATTCGTCCTCATTGTCCCTGATTGGGAAATGAGAGAGATGGATGAACCGCAGTGGACGATTTCCTGTTGCAACCCATTCGACAAGGCGAAATATTCATCCAAGAAGAATCTCGTCTTGCCATGTATCTATAACAAACTCCCTTCTCTTCGACTTGTAGTCAATATATGTGATGATTGCAGGAATAAAATTTCTCGAATATCGGTGTTACCAGTAACAGTCGAGTACATCATCATCCATGTCAAGGCAGCGAGAGCCTAGTACAAGGAGCCATGCCAACGTGGTTGATAAGGTCTCCTATGAGCAAAATAGGACGCTAGAATTCATCAATGAAAGTTTGCATTCGATTGAAGAGTCTCCTATTATCATAAGCCTACACAAGCCATATATCCAGAGGAGAAGTTGATGAAGATTGGGGATGTTCTGAAGAGGAAGTTATTTAATTTGGAAGCAGATGACAGGTGATGGTCAAAGGCCAACAGAAAATGAAATCATTAGCCGATTGAAAGAAAAATTCCGAGCGTCCACAGAGAGAAGTGAGAAGGTACAAATTCTGATAGTACTTCCTCGAAGTTGAAGCATTCGGAAAAACCAACACGAGTTCGGCGCCACCTGACTTCCTGAAGGATTAATTTGGTTTTCTTCTACGAAAAATCACCTACTTCTGTGGTGGATCTGTTTCGCACTACAAAAATCGGAAAATTTTCCCCAACCTGTGGTATCATGAGGCAGGCTTTGGTTTTCCAAGTGAGTGGTACTTCTCTGCCACCTGCCACGGAAAAGGAGTGTTTGACGGAGTTAGAGGGACAGTAAAGAGGTTGGCTTCAAGTGCCAGTCTCTAACGACCATACAACCAACAGATAATGACGTTTCAGCAACTGTTCCTATTGGCAACTGAGAATATTCCAATCATTTTTTTAAGTATTGCAGGTTGGAAGACTAAAGGAGAGAGGCTAAGTTCCTAGAAAAAAGATTTGTGCAATCACTCATGATTCCTGGAACACAAAAGCTTAATTCTTTCATTTCATAGACGAAGAAAAAGTTGCCACCAAAGCGTATTCCTTCTTATCTGTTTCAAAAGAAGAGAAAGTCACTGTCCAGCGAAATGATCTTGCAACTGGAAAGCTTCAGTCATGAATACCGGGATGTCCTTCAACTTCGTCCAGTTTTAGTTTGAATAATGCTTTATTAAACGAATTGTCAGTTAACTGTCACTGGTATTTTGCTTTTAGGCAATTGTATGGGGATTTCATGTACCTTCTATCACTCTACTGTTTGTATCTCCTGATCCCATGACAATCCCAAGTTGAAATTTTGAGCACTAATGGAGAAAGAATTGGCAATAGAGTGGTAATTTTTTAAGGAAATAAAAATAATTTTTCTGCAATTAAAGGTCGAAGGTCAGATCCTTTGATCTTTGACCTTTATTTTTATTTAAGTCCCTTGAGTAGCATATCAGTTGAAATGACATGAAGAGACCTTTAAAATGACACCAATATCAGCTTTTTATGTTGCAACAAAAGGTATACACACTTAAGCGATGACGACTTGACCTGAAATCGATCACTTTTTGCTACTTTCAAATTGCTACATCTCTGGAAGTACTTGAGGTAGAGAGCTGCAATTTGGCTTGCGATGGTTTTTCAATAGCCCCTACAAGTTCAGCAAATTTCATGGAAATCGGAGGGGGTCAGGTCAACTTTTCTTTTTTGTGTGTTGATTTGACATGGAATGACCCTACTGCCCTGACAGAGCCTAATGCTTAGCAATAAAGTTTTTTTGCTTATCCTGCTCGTTCAAATGCGACTTCTAGAACAGCTTGTATTACGCCACCGGTCTTGAAACGTTCAAAAACACCGGCGGCGTGGTGGACGATCGAGTGACATTCTTGCACGATCAGCTCATCCTCCATTCCCTGGTCTTCCGTTTTCTTCCCTTCCCAATTCATCCGCCACGCCGTCGTTCTTTTTGAACGTTTCACCCCAGTGATGCGCCGTCGACTTCGAGCAGCCAACGTGCTTTGCAGCTGCAGCCAAAGAAAGCTTGGAACCAAGCTCATGAGTACAGAGGAAAACAATATTCCAAAGCTGCTTTATCGTTAGCACCATTATTATTTTAAAAATTATTGTTGTTAATGATTTCTCAGAAAAATTATTTCAAACGGTGAAACCTAAACGTTACGGGTGATCAGGACCCAGCGTATTCTGTTCACACACATGACCACAACCGTTAATCTTGCTCCGTTCCGCAGATAGACCCGTTCGGTTATTTTTGATCAGGACTTTATGTCCTTGATTCTGAAGAATCCGAAGAATGTCCGAAGAATCCGAAAGAGAAGAAACCGCATTTTGAAAATGGTCAAATAAAGCCAGGGCAGCCTTCTGTATTTGCTGTCTCTACTTCCAACGTTGTCTGATATACCATATGCAGTCACTAGCATCCATTTGGACATATTGCTTTTGGTGTATCTGCCCAAATTGTATCCACACCCAGAGACTTCCCATTCTTCGCACTGGTGATAGCCTGCAGGAAGTGAAAGAAGAGATTAGAAGGCAAAATAATTTCATTTGGGGCAAGTCACAAAGCTTGTAAACCACAATAAGAGCTGCCATAGTCACAAGAGTGCATTCAAGTCTTGGATGTTATTTTGAATAAAGGGTGTTTTTATTTGATGACGAATGCATAGAAAATGCAGATTTTTATCCTGTCTCCTTATAGGAAGAAAAGTCCCAGTTCCAGAGGCAGTCTCAAGCTGTTTCACACTGCAAGAGTGTTGCAGCAGATTGGAGATGCCAATCTTTCCCCGTCGTGCTCCTGTTGTGGTCATGCTCTCCTTATATTTTCATCAAGTTTCAAAAGAAAGTTTCATCATTCTGAGTCCGTTATGTGTTCGAGACGATGGCGTTGAGGTTGGAAACAGAAAGATCAGAGAGTTTGTCTTCTACTCCACAGTTGCAGCATTTCTCTGAACAGAAGTTCTTATTGTGCACATTCTCCATTCTTTTTGCATCAGGACCAATTTGTTTAAGAATTCTTTGCTTCTGAGTTCTCATTTTGTGAATCTACCCTCTTGAGAAAGAGAATAAAAATCAGCCCCCTGGCTTCATTTCATCTAGATGAAACCTGAACCTCAATCAGGGATGTCCTCGTCAAGTTTTTAACCTGTTCATTGAAAGGAGGTGTTGGGAGACGAAACTCGTGTTCTAACTCAGCATCAAAGTATATGAAGTTTTGCAAAAAAAGATTTACTTCTTTTTTCCTAGGACTGTACCAGCTAGGAGTAACGACTGGTACATTAAAACGTTATAAATTTGAAATGGTCGGCGACTGCAACATAAATGAGCTCTCCGCAGATTGTTTACGCAATCGTGGCGTTGATAGTGAGGAGACGCGGAATGAAGTGTTGGCAGGACATGGTCAGAGCTGGACTAAGTGGAGGGGGGGGGCGGCGGCGGCAAAGGGGGCTTTTGTCCCAGGTCCCACTTTTCCAGGGGGCCCCCGAAGATTAGTTTTTCCCAATTGCTAGAGCCCTATTTCATATCTTGATGTACATTTTTCAAAACTTAACGTACGATCCGCAAAACTGCGCTTTTTTCTCATATCTATGCATCCGGCAGTGATAAGGGCGTCCCTTTGTCAAAAGTACGCTCTTCAATATTCTAACGTATGGGATTAGGAACGTCTATGGACAGCAAGAAGCGCCGGTGAAAATAATAACTCTGAAGATTCCCATAATTTCAATGTGCGTTACGGTTAAAATTTCTCTTTAGGAGGCCAGAATAGAAGCAGAAAGAGAACCTTCAACCAATTTTCTCATCTTTTTTTTTAAATTCAAAGTAACGTCATGCGATAAATGCATAGTACGGGATCCTTGAGATTCCTTCTTATGGATTTCTCGCTTATGCATCATACGGAAAGAACATAAAAAGACGATAATGTGTGACTGAGGGGTAAACTCCAACTCTCCTGAATCATCTATACGAGGTATACTGTGTAATACGCTAATGTATTTTTGTAAGCCGCGTTGCGACGTTATGCAAATAGATATCCTGACAAGTTATGCATCGTTCGAAAGCCTACAGTCGAGAGGGGTGCATCGAGCAATCAGATTTGAAATATCTTCAACCCAGGATGAGTTACGAGCTATCAAATACCCTCGTATTTCACCGTTTTGCTTCTCTGGTAGAGTCCTGCACTGGCCGATTTCCCAGTACCCGACTCAAAAGCCCCTATTCAAGTCATGGTCCGCACCGACCCGAAATTCAAATTCCAACGACAAATTCGGCTCGACCCTACCCGACCCGAAGATGAATCGTGAAAAGTTCGACCATAGACGGTCGGGTCGGGCCGGGCCAAAGCCGTACAAGGGTCAAACCCCCCGATTCCTCCAATAGCGAAAACGACTACTGTTTTATCTATTAAACATTTGTAACTCTTTATTTACTCCCTGGAATGATGGGACTATAGAGCAGGATTGTTACAGGATGTGCCAAAAGAGAGGGAACATGGGAAAGAAATTGAACTTAGGCCTGGGTCCGTGGGTTAGGCTTAGGTTGATTTCAAAAGGGCAGTTCGGTTGCAGTTCAGTTCCAGTTTGGTTCCAGTTCCAGTTACAGTTGGGTTTTTTCGTTCGAGAATAGTCGAAATGAGCCATTTGAATCCTAGTCAGCGCGTAGTTGTGAGAGTCTGTGTTGACTCCCCGTCCAATCATAATCAGACATAATCAGACTAGAGTGTGACTGTGGTTCCAACCAATTACTGTCTGAAGCCTCTCTTCCCTCGTGGCACCTGGAGAATTCGAGTCAAACCTACCCTGAGGCAACTGTCTCGATGGGAAGGGTAAGATAATAAATATATGTCTTGATTTCTTCTTCCTCTGTTTGAGTTGAAGTTGGTGCGGCTTGATTTTCCTTGCCATGCCACGGTGGAACGAGGACGATACGTTGCTTGCCTTAGCCATTGCAACGGAAAACAAGACACTGTACTTGAAGTGCAAGAAAGATCGTAAAGTTGAAACATTTTACTCTAACGCCATCTTCAAGGAACTCCACGACCGTGGGAAGGAGGGGAAATCGATCAAATTCAGAATTGAAAACGTTCTGAAGAAGTACCGCCAGTGTATGGTGGGGCAAGGAAGACGGGAATTTCCACTCCTTTAGACGAAGAGTGGACGGTAGAGGGATCAGGCGCAATTTTCCGAGTTGCGGAAGAATATGAGTCCTTCTATCACCCAAAAGGTTCATCAATCAAGCCTGCCGTGATTATTGATGAAAGTTCAGCTGGAACCATGACCATTTGTTCATTTCCAAAAGTAACCCAGCCTACTTTCAGGTGAGTTTTACATGATGCCCAAACTATCTCCTTTTTATTTTCATCATACTACATTGACTTCCACACAATTGACTTTTTTCCTTCTTCATTTCAAATAGATCCTATGAGCCAAGAGTTGGATCAGGAGCAGGAAGATTTTGGAGGAATATCTGATCCAGAACAGCGGCTTCACAAGAAGAAGAAGAAGGATTATGATTTTCACATCAAACTCCAAACAGAAACTCCAAAGCGTCAAACGGAATTGCTGGATCGTCAAACAACACTACTGGAACGCCAGACGACATTACTGGAGTCCATGAATTCAAAGTTGGAACTCATTCATGCCACTTTGACATCTCTGGGCGGCAAGATCAGCAACGTTTCTGGTGTCTCTCCCAGTTTGGAATAAATGTGAAAATTGGATGAAATAAAGACATTATCTGCGATCTGGTAAGGCCTCCTCCTCACTCGTCAATATATATTTAGTGCAAGAAATTTGTGAACATATTGTGCAGCACTGCGCAAGCTATGATGCTCTGAGAAGCAAAAACCACGTCATCTCTGGCTTGAAGATTCCTGTGCACGCCACGATAAGCAGCATCACCTACCACAACGTATGGAGGAGGTAAGTTGTCAAGAAATTGCGTGAAACGCAAGCTCCATTCCAGAGCTGTCTTATCGTGGCTGCTTCTGGGTACTCCAGCGACCACATGGCGAATGTATCCCCGTTGGTCCACAGCATATTGTGCGTTGAGAGAATGAACTTGTTTCCCAGTTCTCCCACAGAAGTATGCATTACTTGAGTTGGCGGGCTTCTGGATATGGGAAATGAAGCCATCCACTACTAGAACTGCCTGTCAATTAGCTATTTGACCCATCTGCAGCTGTGGCAGTTCTTGATGACTGGGGTAGCTGAATGTATTGGGATGCGATGGAACAGAGATAATTCACTACTTGTCGGAGATGAAAGAAGCAGGTAGACACCTCAATCCCTTGGGATCTTGCAGTCTGCCAATAATAACCACCACCAGACATGTAATAGAGGAACGTCCCAACCATTCGTTCGCTTGTCACACGATCGCAATTGGGATGACGAAGTTGTCTCCAGGCGTGAAATTTGCCAGCCGGTGTAGGACGCGATTCTGACTACCCCGTAGAAACGACTACCGTAGTGAAATTTGCGTACGCTGAAACCACTACCATAGTAAAAATGGTGACCCCCGATTCACTACCGTAGTAAAATCCGCGTACGCAGGACTCACTATTGTCACTCGAAAATGACTCCTGTAAGCTCACTATGTTCGTAATGGGCTGTACGTTCGTTGCACCATCTCCTTTCCAGCCATGCCTCCAGGGTCTGGGTAGGAGATTACCAATTCCCTGAAACCTTGACCTGACCTGTTTGATAACTATCGGTACAGGAATTGAAGCATAAAAGGACGGGGGTAAAGAGCACAGTTCACCAGTTCTGTGGTTTCCTCGTGAAATATACTTGTCTCTGAAGAAATGGCCGATTATAGTTACGAATCGATCGAAACATACCTTATTCATGGGTAGTGCCCCTCATCCGTGAAGAACAGCCCTGCAGCTAAGTCCAACCTAAGGCGAAAAGCACAGAGTTTCTGCCTGATTGGTGGAGTTTTGCATAAGAAGGGAAGGTCAGCGGTGGAGGTGAGTGCTTTTCCCATTGCCGTCAAGCACACGGCAGCAATTTGAAGCACTGGTATGGAAGGTGTGAAGATGCGAGTGCATCCCCTATCCGTGTGCGAGTAACAAAATGTGAATATCAGCCTCCAGTGTAATACCATTTGAAAAAATTAATGAACTTAGCTGATGTCACAGGAATAAAATATGCGAAAATGCATTTGTTCGGAGAGGAGCTATTTTTGCGTGGAAGTAGTAACATTCGCGTACACTGATATAACTACCATAGTAGAATGGGCGGACGCAAAAACCACTATGGTAGTAACGTCTGCTGCGAAAAATTGACTACGGTAGTCACGATTGCGTACGCAAAAAGCACTACCGTAGTCGGTTTTGACATGAGTCAGATTCGCGTACTACACATGTTGTTGGAACTGAGCTTCCGTGAGGCGATAAAACTTTTTTGATCCCCTACATCTGCCGCATATCGTGGCAGTGGAGCACCCCGCGTGCGATTGAGTCCTAAGGCGGCGACGTATACAGCAGAACACATGCCCAGTGAGGAACTGAACCACGAATGTGACGTCGATCTGTGGTTGGCGTCGAACTGTTTCGATTAGATCAAAAGCGTCCGAGGATATTAGAAAAGGGTCAACGAATAGTTGGACCACAATCTGACTGCTGTTGAACAGAGAAGTAACCGAGGTGAGAGGCAATTGCAGTCTGACTATAGTCCAACTGCAGTCAAACAGGAACTGGAGAATGATTCCAAAATCTCAGTCCGTTCGAAGTCCAGTCGACTACAGCTGCAACAAAACTGGGACCATCTTCGGACTAGTTCAACTGCAACTGAACTGCGGCTTTTAAATCAACCTTAGGCCTACCCCACGTCAGTCCGACAAGCAATTTTCTTTGTGAATCGGATATGAACTGATGCCACGACTCTTTGCATTGACTGGACGTCGCCAGCGACAAGATAACAGAACAACGTCATACACGATCAAATTTTCCACCACGATGGGTGGAATTTTCCCCGGTACAGTCCTGTACGGGTCAATTTTCCTATGCCCGATAGGCCCAATTCAAGTCATGGCCCGCACCCGATCTGAAACCCGAATTCCAACCCAACCTCACGGCCCGCACCCGACCTTAAAAGCTTTAACCTATGTTTTTCTGTGTATTTCCTCATCACTCCAAGTTGTTTTGCAAAAGCAGGAGGTCGTAGATAGTCGACTGACAGAACATTTCTTGAAAAAGAAAAGAGCCTTAGAAGGCTCTAACTGTCCCATGCCCGTCTAAAATTCATACTTCCATTATTTCTATTTATGGTCAAACGATTTACTATTTTCCTTCTCACAGATTGCATGCATAAATAAGATTCCAGTCATGACACGGAGTTTCCATGGTCTCAGACAAGAAGAACGATAACATATAAATGTTAAAATTCCGCCCGGCTCAACCTGAAGATGGATCTTGAACAATTCGGCCATAGACGGCCCGCGGGTCGGGTCGGGTTGGGAGGGGGCGATCGGGCCGGGCCACAGTCTGTGCAGGGCTCTAAACCCAGGTTCAATAACAAAAACGACTGCTATATTGCCCACAAAAATGTGGAATTCTTTCTTTACTCCCTGGAATGAAACATGGGATTACAGAGCTGCTTTGTTTACTCAATAGTGGAAAGTCATAAAATGGTTGGGAGCACGGTTAAAAATAACGTGATTGCAAAAACGTGTGCATTTATTTACGTGTCAACAAGTTTTTTTTTTTGGTTATCATTCATACAATGTTCAACAAAAAATAAAAATAAAAATGCGAAATGGAGCATGCGAGAAGACCTATTATAGGGCCGAGAGTGTGGTCTCGGACAAGGAAAAGCAAAATTATTATCCAATGGAGTTCAACAGCCTCACTCCAGCTGGGCTTCCTCCCCGTGAATCTATCATCTCCCCTCACTTTAAAGCGTGGTACAGCGTGACAAAAGTCACTTGACAAATGAGAAAAAAGCAAATGTCTAAAATCTTTGTTTTTGCTTTGTAGGTGTTCACTAAATACGCGTTACAATTCGATAAATGTCTCTTCTTCTTGGATGGTCATGCTCACACACAGAATGCGCGTTACTGGTCCCAGACTAACCCAGCTTGGATGCGCCAATCGAACAAACTTGGTACCGAGAAGGTGATGATGTGGTGTGGTCTGCTTGGTGACATGGTTGTGGGACCACACTTCTTCGAAGGGCATGTGGACCAACACACATTTGGGCAAGTGTTGGACACAACTGTAGCTGATTTTCTTCATGATTTGCTACCGAATACACGGCGCAAAATGTGGTTCCAACTGGATGGTGCCACTCCCCACTTTCTCACGATCCGTCAGAAACTGAATAACCTGTTTGGTAATAAGTGGATTGGACGGGGTGGACCTGTGTCATGGCCCCCTCGATCACCTGACCTCACTCCCCCGGATTTCTTCCTCTGAGGCTATGTTAAACAGCATATGTTTATGACGGAACCTGCATCCCTCAAAGACCTTAAAGACCGCATCACTCATGTTCTTCAGAAAATCACACCAGCAACACTAGCATCCGTCAGAAATGAACTAAAGAATTGTTTGGAGCACTGCATTGTGGTTCACGGAAAACACTTTGAGCATCTCCGCTAGTTCAGAAATAAAAATTTTAGGCAAAGGGGTTTTTTCTCATTTGTCAAGTGACTTTTGTGTCACACTGTATAATCGCCATGGTCATCAGAAACCTGAAGGGTAAGCAAGGCCCGACAATGCCTCTCAAGATCAAAGGGTGACAGTTTTTGAAGCCGTCTTGCTTTAGCCATTACTGTCGGCAAGTGTCATGGGCAAACGTTCCAACGAATTGGTTCCGGTAGGTTTTTTTAAATTTAAAATACTGTACACATTTTTGACAGTCAATTTCTATTATTCATAAAACTGTTTCGAGTTCTTAAATGAAAATCAAGAGACAAAATGTCTATAGCTTCCGTTCTATTGTGGAGATCAAAACATTTTCCTTTAAGACCATATACCTTCAGGATATTAAGTATTTACGGTAAAATCTGGAAATTACTACATTGTAATTTCCCGCAATTTGCGCGGGGCTCCGCTAGTGCACAAATATACATGCTTCTTGGATGCTGATCCAGGTAGACCTATAAATCACAGTTTCCTTTAGCAGTGCCTTGACTCGAAAGATATGACATTTGAGTACACCAAGAGCAATGATATCTGATTGGAAAGAAAGTTCTCGGAATTTCATGAACAATTATTACAACCCAGTTTATTTAAAAGCAAAATCATCTCAATCATGAATGTAATCACCATTGGCCTCTATCACTTCACGCCAACGTTTATGCAAACTATGGATGCCATTCCAATAGAACTCTGGCGGCTGCGC
>CAJPEV010003309.1:0-32262 GCA_905338385.1 Darwinula stevensoni | reverse complement strand
ACTTTTGCCCTCCCTCGGTCCAATCGATAACTTTTTTCTTCAGGAAATACTCATAGCGAACTAGCGAGCAGGCAATGTACAGATGCCATGCATGGACACTGCCTTCGTAAGTATAAGTCCCACTCGATCTTATGTCTGTCCCTAAGACTTCTTCATAGTCGTACCGTTGGTGAGCTCGAAACTGAATCGACGTTGACAAAGAGGGAACTGCCGACTTGGGTTGACATGTTCATTGAAATTCCAGGCAGTAAGTGAACGCAGCCACGAAGCGCATCTGTGATCACCTCAACTACTATGGGTGTTCAAATGATATGGGGACTTTTAGTCCCCAACCCTCGGCAAGCCTTAGAGTATGAGAAACAGTCATTTCCCCCTTTTCATTCGGATTCCGCTAATATTAACACATTGCAAATCGGACATTTTACCCTATTGATCCGCCGCTGTGACCTAGGCCACAGTTACCTTAGCCTAAAGTTCGATGCCCATAAGGCTATTACCTTTTTTCGGCCATAGGCTAGGCGCAAGGACTCAAAAACAGCAGTGCTAGAGCTCCAATTTTTAGGTTTAGGGCTTGCGAAAAGAGACCCAAGGTATTGATATTGTCGAAGGATTCAACCAGAGAGTGGCCTGGCGATCGGCACCATCACCGCCATGAATGTACTTCACAATGTCGATACTGTGTCGTGTCCGCATTTCGCCTTCGATCGGGACGACACGTCCTGGTTGACTCAACAGGAGTGCTCATTCTAGGGACTCAGAATGACCGCGTTTGCTTGCTCACTTCGACATTGGGCACCTTACGCAGCAAACGCACGAAGAGCTCAGATGGATCCCCCTGGACTTGTGCAAATGTTTCACTGCCAACATCGAGTAAATATAATGTCGTTTGAAGCAGCGCGCATTTTTTCTCTCAAACGACTTGTTTGAAACGATGACTTTCGTCGAAATGGGGCTGTTGTGGCAACAGCCCCATTTCGACGAAAGTAAACGATTTCACCGCGAGATGCTTTGCGGACGCCTGGCAACATTTGAGAAATATAACGAATGTACCCAGCACAACTACTTCCCCACCGACTCGGTCATCGTCCATCGAGTCTCGCAACGCCCGTTCCAGTGTTGCCAGCCTTTACAGCGGGGGCCAATGGCGCCTCATCCCAAATGACGACGTCGGTACCTCGAATCATCGCCTGATTTTTTGCGCGATGAACGACACGTTTCACGCTTGAGCAGATCCAATGGCAAGTCGAAGGCTGTGCGACGCGTCATCCCACCAGGCAGCAAAACTGCTGAAGTACCAGTCGGCAGGCTCTAAACATTGTACACCTCACCGCAGCATGTGAAATTGTGCAGTGTACTGGAATTTTTTCCCAGTGCCACCTGCTCAATCGATAATAAGCAGCGACGCACTTGCCGTTCCGAATTTTCATGCGCCGCTGCATTTGAACCACTTACATCCGTATGGCAAATATAGATTTGAGCATACGCTATTTGCAGACTGTGATTTAGCAAAGAAACGACCTCATCAAATGGATGTAGACATCTCGTAGCGAAATTATAGATCACGCCGGATGTTTTGAAGCAGTGAAGACCAATATCGGTAATGTCAAGAATGCTTGCACCAAATGGAAGCAAACGCGTTTGCGCTGTTGTACTGTCAGTTAAACTCCTGAAAATTGCGAGCGTTTTATATTCCACATCGACAGCATTTTCAACTCTGGCGAAAACTCCAATGGGTTCAAAGGGACGATCATGAGAACAACCTTGCCGAAGTTTGCCTCTCTCCGCTTAGAAATGAAAAACCAGGCAGTGCTCAACAAAAAACATTCCACATCCATAGGGTCGCGATCATGCGAGACGGCTGGAATGGCATTGGGCGTCCTAGCAAACGCAATTCGAGCATGCTTAAAGGTTCGTCGGGTGCACGCGCTGCTCTCCTGCAGTTCCCCTCTCAGCATTAAGATTTTCAATTTGCTCATAGGTCAATGCAGACCTACGCAGCCTCGCCGTTTCTCTTGCGCGGGCGCATCGCGTCACATATGGTAAAGCTGTTTATCTCATACCACACAGTTTAGGATCTGGAATGGCGCAAGCTGGTAGGCCTAACAACTGCATGGATGAATTACGAAACGGGCCTAGCCTATGTCATGGAAGGAAAATGCTAATAGGCTTCTTGGTTACCAAGCCTATGACCAAGAAAAATAAAGACTTATAGGCCATTGGGCTACCTAGCCCACGTCATTGAAGAGCTAAAGCTTCATAGGCTTGAGGCTACCCCTACCATGAATCTCTTTAGCGTATTCTAATATAGTATGGACTAGCGGCCTCTACGTTGGCCGTCTAATAGGTGGAAATTTGAATCGTCTATTGTGAGCATAATGTCTCCTTGGCAATCCTCTGTTCATCGCATTACCTATTCGGAACTGAACCGCTTCATTACATTTATACACATATAACTTACAGTACATGGAGATTCTGTTCCTAAACACCATCATCATGATATTCCAGCTGAGGATAAGTCCTCATTGTATGATCCGCAAAACTGTAAAAATATTTTACAAACAACAAATATCACAGGGAAACGAAGTCAGTGTATTGGTACGACCACATATCGGTCAGATATTGCGCCATCGATTATATGTAAAATTGTCATACGGCATACGTGCCAAACGTCCTTCACCGAAACATATTTTCCAATAGAACACATTGCTGGTGCCCTTTAGAACACATTTAAGGCACTCGCGTCAAAACTTAACCTCCTTGCCTCAAAAAGTAACGTACGCTCCATTGTTTGACATCGGGGAGGTTCTGGTCGATTTGACCAGATACGGCTGATAGGGCTGGCATCGATCCGTGAGACTCGTCGCCTTCCCATTAACAGTAATGGATCGTCCTGAGAGTTTTTCCGAAGGTGCCTCAAGTTTTGACTCCAGGTACGTTAGAAATTGATCGTAGGACGTTCTGTTTCGACTTTTGCGGAAAGGAAATCGAATCTCGACAACAGTACGTACGGTTTTGACATGGGTACGTTAAGTTTTCAAAGTCATCATCCATCGGGAAATCGCAGATATGAGGGGATTGTGCATTACCCTAGCTTGGCCTATAGTTGCGAGAAGCTCACAGTTCTCTCGATCCTGTACGTCCAACATGGAGTCTTAATGGTGAAATTGAAGCAGATCGCGAAAATACTTGAAATCTTAAACTCGAAAAAAAAGAGAAACCCATGTTTGGACTCCAGAAGTCTTCGTGACCCTACGAAAAAAAAAGTTAATCAAATGTGAAACCTAAGAATTTTTACCTACTAGAGGCAGTGACGTATACGCGTGTATGTATCTTCATTGTTCAGTAGAGTTGGAGTTTTCCCCTCGGTCAGACATTATCGTCTTTTTATTTTCTTTCTGTATGAACGAGAAATCTATGACGAGAAGGAATACGAAAGGTCCCGAACTATGGATTCCATCGCATGACGTTAACTTGAGTTTAAAAAATGAGAGGGACCGGCTAAAGGGACTCTTTCTTGACTGTCCATAGACATTCCTTACCTCTTACTTTTGAATATTGAAGAGCGTACTTTGATTTTCATAAAGGGACGCCCTTTTGACTGTCGGACGCATGGATGTGAGTAAAGAGCGCAGAGTTTTTGCGGATCGTACTTTAAGTTGTGAAAAATGTCCATCAAGATATGAAATAGGGCTCAAGCAATTGGGAAAAACTGTAAGGATGCGGAATCCTCACTGCGTGACTTCAACAGTTGATTGAAGTTCGCATCGTCATGTGTATGTCCCCGAATTGCTAGGCCTTGCCTGGAAAGGTACCTAACAGAGATAAAAATGGTCAGTAGTGCTTCTCTTGCTTCCAGCATTTCCTTCTGATGTTGTTCAGAAACTTGAGCTCTAACACTGACATCTTTCTGCTGTGATAGCAGCTTCAAGACAAAACCACATTTAATGAAAGCATCTCGCATGCAGGAAAACGTAAGCAAATTTTGCTCATGACACTTTGAACAAACTTCGCAAAATGCTTTCCCTTTTTCTGCATCATAAATCAACCTAGGATACTGACTTCTCCATTCTTCACAAGACTTCCTACCTGTCGATGCTCCTTCGAACCTTCCCTGTGCGGAACGGGAATCGGTGGCAATGTCAAGTTCAAGCTCGCTTCCTTTCTTCTTGCCCTCTTCGTTCCCTCCTTCGCTTTCATGCTGTGAAGTGGATCCTCCGGGTTTTCGAGTCACGAAGCGATCCATCGGAAACTTAAACTTGTTCAAAATGGTGCACTGAAATCATTTCTCCAGGGAGAATGATTAAATAAGAACGGGTAAGTTACGACGCGTGAGGGAAGGAAGGAGAGAGCGCTGACTTCTCTTCCCTCTCCTGGATGAAACGCATGCGCCTCAGGAGAATCACGTGCAGCTACCTGTCCGCTCCAGGCTATCCCCCCCCCCGGTCTCTCCCAACTCCCTTTGACCTCCTTGCAGAGTTGCAACCAAGCTGGAGAAGAGATGATTCTGACCACTCTTGGTGGGAAAAAAATTAAAATAAATTAAAAGAGGGGGCATTACTGTGTACTGTATGTTCGAAGAGCCATACTCGAGAAGTATATTGGCCAATCTTGGGGGGGGGGGCATTGCCCCCCCAAAAATAATATTGGGGGGCATGCGCCCCATTGCCCCCCTGGGTTCGGCGCCTATGGCAGTATGTATTTCTGAGGTGGACTCTCATAAAAGGCTTCTTTGTATCCTTGTGCATGGAAAATGAATAATGTTCGCACAGTAACCACAAATAAATGGGGCGGATATTACTCAGGCAAGTACGATCTCAAAGGGTGAAACCAATTTAGAACTCATTATATTAATAGCTTCACTCGCGAAAGTGGTATGGGAAAACATTAACATCGCTCCAAGGAAACGGAGGGACGTGGCGAACTGAAACTTGGTGCACGGGCACCTCTTAGGGCTAATATGTAACCCAGTGATGAATCAGTTATAAAAATGTAAAAGAAAAGTGTCTTATTTCTTTAAGAGTTGACCTTTATTGAAGTTATTTCACAACGAAATTTTAGCGGAAGCAACGGTCTGAGAGGTTATGGGTTAAGCAGTTTGGCATCTTAGAAGGATAACATGGTATTTCATCTGATAATTTCATAGATGGAAGTGTTGCTCAAAACCTTTAACGTAATCCAACGATAATTAAAAAATACGAATCGATGCTGGACGAGGAAGACGTTTACAGTTTACAGTTTTACAGGCCAATACCTGGTCAAGTGACCTGACATTTTGGTAGGAACTAACGATGCTTGCGATCTCCATGTATTCCATTCCTGCTGGATTTAGTTATCGCGTTCAAGCAGCTCATTTGCTTGCCTTGCTAATGGAATTTCGATTTTTCATCGGAAGGACTTCTGAAAGGAACCCAATAAAAAAAGGATCTAATCAAATGAAAAAAAAAAAATTCATTCACAACATTCAATGAGAATTGTCGTTCATTTCTCTTCTGATCCTGCTTGGTAGTCATGTCAAAATGAAGGTAGGAAGCTTCAACTTGACACAGACAAAAAAAAGATCGGATTCCTGAGAAATCCGCTTACAGCTAGCCATGGCTGAACATTGGCTTAGGGAGGAAATTCCTATTCGGGGAAATCTGGGCAAGCAGGCATCCCTGCAAGTTTCGAAATGTACTCCTACCATGTTTCATTCACATGCCACTCATTGCCTATGGGAGGCAACTATCTTTTTCATTAGGTTTTGTTGTCGTGAGGATGTTTCACTCTATCTCACAAGAACTTCTCACCCATTTTTGCAAGTTTTTCGATCAGGATCATATTTCTCGGCGCTGGCACTTCCCCATTCCAGTAACCTCCAACGGCTTTGAGGCTGTCGCTGGTGGAGATCTGCATCCAGTTGCACTGACGTAATTTTTGGTCCGCGTTTCCATCCGGGCGGGTGGGAGTCCAGAACCAGTGGTGAGACGTCTTGTAGAACCAAAGGTTGGTCACTCCGGGGCTCGCTGGACTGATCAGAACACCGTCTTGAAGCTTCAATCCGATGGTGTTCAGCTCGGAGTAATCAGCGGGACTCAAGGTTCTGATTCTTGCAAACTTTTCGCCCGATCCGTAAACTTTTTCCAAGGCCGACCTCACGTATTTCATTCGAACTGCCACCTTATACTTTTCGGATGGATGACGGGCCTTATGAATCCCTACGACTCGACCAGTGTGATCTGTCACCATGGATCCAGAAGAGCCGTAGTCCGTGGATACGGTATGGCAAAAGTCACAGCCCCAGAACATGACGGTATTGCCCGAACAATACGACAGGTCATTACAACCGGGATACTGAAGTATGGCCACAGCTTGGCCCGGCTTCAGAGCAGATGAGACTTCCACGAATTTGCAACCCATAGAAATAACTTCCTCGATAGACTTATTGGAAAACTGGATGAAGGTGAAATCAAGCAACGGGCAAGAAAATCGGAAGGTGTCTCCCAATATCATGATTTTCAAGTCGGAGTACTTGGGTTCTACGTGGATCACTTCCCCATCTTCGAGGGAGTCCCATCCAAGGACATGATGATTGGTGACGAGCCCCTTCAACTCGGTGCAATTTTCCGATTCTCCGAAGCAGAACTGTACCAATGCACCAGATCCAGTTCCAAATGCTGTCCCGATTTTGCACGCGGCTTTCAAGACGTCTTCGAAGAGGCTGACTTTGAATGGCAACCCGCAATTTGTTATATGTTGCTCTTGCTGCAGACAACACTCTTCGATCTCCGTTTTCACTGTAGTAATACTAGTTGTATTTCGATTGGGGACAGGTGTGTCACTGATTTTGTTCCCCATTCGAGATATGATCCGTTCATTATATCCCTGGAGCAGAAACGAATCCTAGCTTTCACAGTTCCCACAGACAGCGAGTACTTGATCCTGAAAATTCCACGTCATATCATGAATATATTCATTGCCTTGATTCAAACCTCTCAGTGAAACATTCACCGAATAAGGATTCTTTTATGCGCTCTGGAAGAGTACGTGTTGAAGTTTAATTAAGCAACCCCGTTTCATGAATATGTTTTGCTGTTTGATCACTTCTCATCCTTGAATTTATCTAGCAAAAGGAAAATTAGCTTACGTTCCTTGCACCTTAATATATTTTCTGCTTCCCATTAGGGTACGCACAGGTGCAACGTGCACAGTTGAGTTACGTGGCGATAAGCTACGGCTTCTGCTGACAATTGCTTTCTCGTATTGTCAGGAAAATTGCAGGAAGATGATTTGTCATTCTACCTTCATCAGTTCTAAAAAAAAAATGTTCATTGCCTTCGTTGCACAGCGCCGTATAAATGACACATTGAACTTCTCAGGAGGCTACGCACTGGTGACGGGCACGTCGAGTTACGTGAAGACAATCGTCACCACCACAAAGATCTGGAGCCAGGCCCAGGCAGACTGCGAGGCAGACGGGGGCCGACTGGCCGTGGGCAACAACCAGCCGATCCACGACTACATGACCCAGATGATCTTAAGTCTCGGGATCTTTTCGAACATTGGAGACGGCTCCGGATTCTTCTGGATCGGCGGGCAGAGCACGACGGACGCTCATCACTGGGAACTTCTCTACGGTGGGTTCGATGCTTCATAATTTATTAGACCACTATCGAATATATTTACAGCTATAAGCAACATTTTCCTGCTTCCTGCGATTTTCCCTCGTCAAAAAGAGCTGCGATTGGAAACGCTGTTTGCATATACCCACCGACTTGGTGCAGGCAAGGGTTGCAACTAGATAATTACCACTTAGGTTGAATGTCCACGGAAAGTACCTCGTAATCACATTCAGAATATACCATTGGGGTGAGCATTCCCCCTCAAGGATTTCTTGTTCAGACAGGGGAGGGAGGGAGAAGAAACCAGACAGTGAACCCAATGTCTTCCTTCCACCGCATGGAAAGAAAGAACGACTTTATTCAGAATTGACTCGCTTCGTTGACCATTTTCCGGCGATTTCTCCCACTCGTGGCCTGAGAGGTCTCACTTGAGGATTCTTTGGACACTGTCTCGATTAAATGAGTGCCATGATAGGGCCAGGAAACGAAGCTGTCGTCATCATGGACTGCTGTATGGTTCACTGAAGGTTAATTCCCCGATAACCATGTCATTAAATTCCTTCCACCATACAGTCCCTATTTGAACCCCATTGAATTCACGTTCTCTCGATTCAAGGCTGAGGTCAAGAGACAACTGGGTTCTCTGTTAGCTTCCATTTTAGATCAAAAACGAGTTGCTGCTCAAGGTGTGTCTCTGGCACAATATCCCAGAAATATTATTGAGACAATTGGGTTTCACACAATTGAGAGAGTGCATACTGTTGCTTTATGCATATTAGCATTCCTTCGATTCAATTGGCAGGTCATCGGAGAGAAAAGTCATTTCTGAATAAAGTGGTTCTTATTTATGCTGGGAAAGATGAAGTGACTCTTCACTGTCTGTCTTCTCTCTTTCCTTCCCCTGTCAAGACATGAATTCATTGAGGGGTAATGCTCACCCCTGCTCTTCCCATACCGTAAGGGAGGCTTTCTCTTCCTTACACATGCGCTCAGAATCAAGTTGGTTTGGTATATTTTAAATTCCGAATTCGCATTGTTGCCACGTTGTTTCTTCGTAAAAAAAGAGAAAATAGACTATTCGCTACTGAGGTAGCGAAGAAAACGTCCGAAATAGTCCGAGCATCCTGCACAGCTGCAGCTTTGACGTCCACTTTCACGATTAACCGGTTCATTTCATGTAGAAATCGTCACATTCTGTTCTAGAATTGCTGAAAGCCCGCCTCCAAATTGCTAAATGCCAGTCAAGATGATCGACTTGCGATGCTCACTATGATATAGGACTGGACGAACAATAAAGTCGGGGAAAAGAAAAAGAAGCCATCAGAAAATTCATCAGGAAATAGGGACAAACTCAATTCACTTTAATCTAAACACCAGTAATCCTGATCTCTTTGTAATTCAGACATGGGAAATATTCCCGGCTGATGTCCCATTGTTCCAGTAATGGAATTTAAGCAAAACTCATAGTTATGACAGAAATAATAAATTCAGTCGTGGTCTCGGAACGATGAAAGTATTTCGTAACAAATATCACTCACTTCTGAACTCACCCTATTGAATCCAGTGCCATGTTGATAACATTTATGTACAGTACGTTTTCAGTTGTTTGTCGACCGATATCATCATCTGCCGGATACTCCAATTTCATAATTCCATGGATTTCCGCAGGTACTCTTGTGAATATCACGGGACCAGGCGAAGGTCTGTTCTACACGATCGACCCCAATCAAGACGGAGGATGTCTAATGATCGCCGTCTACAAGGCCCTGGGCCCCACCTGCTGCGACGGCCGCTGGGTGGATAGCGTCTGCACCTTAACTTCCTGGAGCTCCGGATATTTCTGCGAAATCCAGGTGCCGACTTAAGTCATTTCTGAAGGGGAGTTATTGTCTCTCCGAGCCGGATGAGAAAGAAATTGATCACTTTCGGTTTTTCAAGGGTCTCAATTTACCACATGGCAAATTTTTTGCTACTTAATTTGCACAAAGTGATGTCAATGTTCGGCGCGAGGAAATGCTGATATGGGATTGCACTGGCAAAGAATATACTTACGCACATTATTCGAATATGTATGAATGGACATGTAAAAAAGAAGGCTTCAAGGAAACGAGTTCATTCGCGTGTTTTTCCAAGTGTTCACAAATGATCGGATTTGTCAAATGAGTTCCACAAAGAAGACACAAATTTGAAATGATACATGGAAGGGAAGGCCAGAAGTATCTGCGGAGTTGGCTTCTCTCCGTGTCCCTGAACTGGCTGAAGTGTGCCATGATTTGGAAAGTCACCATGAATGCTGAACGGTTTTAGCCATCCTCTGTTTTTGGTGTCACAGATGAATAAAGCAAATTGACAACAACACCAACAAAAGGGGGGAATTAAAATTTTGAATGCTTGAAGCAGGACGCCGGAGGACGATTGAGCGCCGAGCACAGGCGCGAACATAAGCATTTGCAAACTGTTTCCCCCGTGGCGCAAGTGGCCCAGCCCGAGTCACGAGGCGGTCGTAAGATTGCATGAGTTCCAGGAGAAAAAAAAAACTAGGCGGTGCTACATACGACACGATATTTGCAACACCTGACGCCCCTAATGAATATCAAATAGTGTCAGTCAGAGGATTCCATCAGCTTCGACAATCTCCTGAAGTCTATGGAAAATGCCCAACTCATTTGGAGGCGATAATTGCATCTCCGGTGTAGTGACTACCGTAGTGAAATTTGCGTACGCTGAAACCGCAACCATAGTAAAAAATGGTGACCTGCGATTCAATACCGTAGTTAAATCCACGTACGCAGGACTCACTATTGTCACGCGAATATGACTCCTGTAAGCTCACTATTTTCGTAATGGGCTGTACGTTCGTTGCACCATCTCCTTTCCAGCCGTGCCTCCAGGGTCTGGGTAGGAGATTACCAATTCCCTGAAACCTTGACCTGACCTGTTAGATACTTATCGGTGCAGGAATTGAAGCATAAAAGGACGGGGGTGAAGAGCACAGTTGCACCGGTACTGTGGTTTCCTCGTGAAATAAACTTGTTTCTGAAGAAATGGCCGATTATAGTGACGAATCGATCGAAACATACCTTATTCATGGATAGTACCCCTCATCCGTGAAGAACAACCCTGCAGCTAAGCTAAGCTGCAACCCTGCTGAGTTTTGCATAAGAAGGGGATGGTCAGCGGTGGAGGTGAGTGCTTTTTCCATTGCCGTCAAGCACACGGCAGCAATTTGAGGCACCGGTATGGAAGGTGTGAGGATGCGAATGCTTCCCCTATCCGAGTGCGAGTAACAAAATGTGAATATCAGCCTCCAGTGTAATACCATTTGAAAAAATTAATCAACTTAGATAATGTCACAGGAATAAAATATGCGAAAATGCATTTGTTCGGAGAGGAGTTATTTTTGCGTGGAAGTAGTAACATTCGCGTACACTGATAGCTACCATAACTGATAACTACCATAGTAGAATGGGCGGACGCAAAAACCACTATGGTAATAAAGTCTGCTGCGAAAAATTGACTACGGTAGTCACGATTGCGTACGCAAAAAGCACTACCGCAGTTGGTTTTGACAAGAGACAGATTCGCGTGCTATACCGGCAATGTTCTCAATCACACGGAGCACGAAAAAAGCATTGAAGAACTCTAAAACATAGAGTTTGGGATGTTTGGCCCTGTAAACAGTGTGCTCGCCATCCAGCTTCAGCATTTTGAGAGGAAAGCAAGGCAAAGGAACAATGGAATCCAGTGGCGCCGGCGAAAACGAACTACATCCCAACGGCGCAAGCGGTGTGGCACTGGAAATGACTGTCGCATCGGCATCCCCCCCCCGGATACGATGGGAAGCTGATGGGATGTCGGAGGATCCAAGCCTACCTCACAACGTTTCTTTCGTTTTGCAGGATTTTATTCAGCAATTTTGCAAAAAAAAAGCCTCATGAGTTTCCCTCCTGTAGCGAAAACGGCCATTACCCTCACCCCTTTCTTTACTTCGAAAAGATTTTGCTTCGATGAAATGTCACTTCAGCAAATTTATTCTGCATTTGGTGATTCGTCCATTTCATGAATCGACCTTTCGAGTTTTCGGCGAAGCCAATTTTGATGAATCATTGTTCGATTTTTTGATACGCTCCATTAGCGCCCAACTACGGCCGATTTTCATGAAGTTATGTATCTTACTTTCCTATTCCGCAGAACGAGGAACAGTCAAATTTCAGTGCAATTGGGTCAGTAGATAAGCTGCAGAATTTAAAGGCATCATTTAGAGATGTCTACTTACATTCCATTTTGATTCATGTATAGCTCAAAAAACACTTATTGCAGATCCTTCATCAATGTATAAATTGACATAAAATCACGTGAGGATGCCAATATTAAAAGGACAAATTATTTTATCGAAAATAAGACGATGCTACATATCGAAAGAGATTTTGACCTTTGAACTTAAGATGAACCTCCAAATTTCGAATCCCAATAAAAGTTGATTATGTTCCTTCCATTCCAGATTGAATTGAGTGTGTTGCTGAGATTAAGAATTACAATTTCCAGGAATCTTGTGGTCAATGCCATCGAAACAAAAACACTTAACATCTGGGGCTAAAATGTGTTTTTGATCCCGACAAGATATTACTGTCGCTAAGGACAAATGTCCCCATCTCTTCTGCCTCTTTGCCTTCATAGTCAGTTGACTTGACTCCTATTGGTTTCTGACTGTAGGGATGCATAAAATTGAAAGTTTATGTTACAAGGTAATACAATTAGGTAGATTCAGAAATAGTAAACAGGACAACAATATAAGGAATTCCCAAAAGATATTGTCCAAAGGTACACATAAGATTGTTCAGAGATGGCTTATGAGCATTGAAATTATCGGTGTGCATGTGTAGTGAAGGTTGGAAATTTGGTTTTCTCATATTGAAGGAAAACTCCCAGAGGTGATATAAAAAATGGTGCATTTCGTTTCCATGGAATCCTTCCATTTTTTAAGAATTACTTTATCGAAACCAGGAACTAATTATCTTGAGAATCCATTCAAAGCAAAGGTTTGTCAAATAAAACCTCAAAAGAGGTCCTTAGGCAGACACCACCAGATGACAGTAATGAGAACAAGGACCAAAGTTAAAAGTATGTTGATGAAAAGAAGATATTCGAGATATACGAGATATACGATATACGTATATACCCTTGTAATACACTTTTCCATGCATGAAGGACTTCTGTGATGACAAGAGAGACTCTAAAATTCCTTTTCAATGATTATGTAAGGAGTTCCATCTTCATAACCAATCAAAATAAAGGGGATTGTGGATTGGCTGATAAGAGAAGCCATTACAGGTCAGTTGTAGCTACCACTGGAGAGAAAACTGCTTAGACCCCAGGTCCTACCATCTTATCCTGACTTTAGTAGACTTTGCCAACAGCAATAAGCATTAATGGGCATAGGTGGAACAGGCAGACTGTATGTGGTGCAGTATCTTGCCGTGGGTGCTGCAAACCAAATATATCATTGACCACAGTTCTTCAAGTCTGACTTTCAGTCCCGCAACGTATATGACAAGCCATCAGAAACCCCCTCTATCTTGGAGCACAAACTACCGTATTTACTTGAGTATAGTGCGCCATCGTGTATAAGATGCACCCCCCCCTTTGAGGTACCAATTTGTGTAAAAAAAAAAAAAAGATTCCCCGTCTATAAGGTGCACCCATATTTCGTGGCGAAAAGTGTCGGAGAAGGGTGACGAATAAGAGGTAAAGCCGGTCGTGAGGTCGGTCGAATCTCGTTTCTTATTCACTGTAAATGCAAATTCATGGCGAAATTACACAGCTTCTGAGAAATCAATGTGATTCAGGAAGAGAAGGAGTTGGGCATCCGGGCAATAGGTCGTATGACATTGAGTACAATGTGAGTTGGCGGGGTTGCTGGGCTTCAAACCGTCGGAATAAGTAGAGATAGAGCTGAAGATGATGGCGGTGGGTCGGTGGTCTGTACCTGGGCATTCGTATTGCATTTTAAGCCTCCGTTTGGAGGAATTTCTATGGTATTTTCTTTGTGGTACGAGGGATTGGATTGACAACCCGATGACACAATCCCGGCGGCCTGGCTTAATTCTATTATCAAGTGAATACCAAGAGGGCAGCGACGTAGCCCTTTTAGCGCCACAGGAACTACCTAGTCCTGACATAAATACTGTTACAAGGTTTTTTTGTAATAACTATTTTAATATAAAACATACGCTGTATTTGCTAACAGCCTTTATTTCTCTACATAATTACTAACATATTACAGAAACATTATTCAAAATGTCCACCGCTGGCCTTCACACATGACTTTAAACGATCAGACCACTCATCCATTGCAGTACGCACCAATTCCATTGGATATTGGCTGCAGATTTCTTAAGGACTAGCTTGAGACTTTCAATATTTGGATGTCTTCTGTGGTTGGCCATCAGCTCCAACTCTGCCCACAGTTTGTTGTCCAGTGGGTTCCCAGATGGCATATCGGAGGCCTTGATGAACTCGGGGACATTGCTGGCTAGCCACTCCTGCATTGTCCTAACCTTGTTAGCAGGTTCGGAGTCTTGCTGGAAGATCCAGTTGCCCCCATTGAACATTATTTAGCTGAGAGGCTTCACTGACTTCTCAAACACTTATTCCTGGTACACGTTGGCTGATGTCTTCACTTCTTGCTTGCAAAATGCAGCTTGGGGACACCCTCATAACTCAACCTCCACCAAATCATGACAGAAGCAGTATGGTGACCTCTCTTCACCTTATGGATGACTTCTGCAGCTTCCCAAGAGTTGTGGGCATACACTTGGCCATTTGGCCAGTCGAATTTTTCTACAACAGTGAAGATTTTCTAATCAATAAAGAGGATTTTCTGGTGTCTGTTTTGTGCGTACCTCTGCAGGAACACTTTCGATCGCGACCTCCTGATTTATTTCAGAGATGGAGTCAGCATGTGTCGGGTGCTTCTTTGGTAAGCACCCATCCTTAGGTCTGAACCGATACGTGCTTCTAGTCGAGATGGCCATTACCCTGGACATCACTTTCTGCTTGCGTAGAGGATTTCGCTGAATCCTGTTGCTAACTCCTTTGGTGACTCGTTGTGTTCTGGCAGTGGGTGGACGTCCAGACCTAGGGCGGTCTCGTAATAACCGAGTATAATTGTAACGTTTGATAGCTCGATAAACAAACTGCCGACTGATTCAAAGTGGCTGCAAAGTCTTGAATTGATTGCAGGTTTCTGACCCAATTTGTGCAGGGCAGTCATTGCTATGCGATTCTCTTTGTCACCCCGCTCCATGTTTACTGCACGCAACACAACAGCCAAAATGTTACCAAACAATACGGTAGATAATACACTGCACGATTACTAGGTTACAAGTTTCTAGCTTCTTTCGCTAGAATGCAAGGAACATGTAAATCTTGTAACAGTATTTATGGTAGAACTAGGTACTTTCAACAAGAAAGGATTCAATATGTTGTGCGCCTGCCATCGCCATTATATTTCAGGTAAGCTTCAAGGCGTCTACCAATAGAGTCAGTTAGCGCGACCGTCTCCTCCTGGTGCATGCTGTCCCATTCCTTCCTTATTGATTGATCCCTAGGGCGTGGTGTGGGTTCCATGAACACACTATCTTGCAATCTATCCCGCAGATGTTCGAATAGGTTGAGGTCAGGCGAATTTCCAAGTCAATCCTTCCACACACTCTGAGACATATTGTTGATTGCTGAAATGTTGTGGCTCTTGCTGGTTGAGCCGTAGCACCATCTTGCACGAGGATAACTGTTTCACGCTGAGGGAACTGGAGACAATTCTCCTCCAAAT
Organism: Darwinula stevensoni; assembly: GCA_905338385.1. Taxonomy (NCBI): domain Eukaryota; kingdom Metazoa; phylum Arthropoda; class Ostracoda; order Podocopida; family Darwinulidae; genus Darwinula; species Darwinula stevensoni. The sequence goes on along the minus strand of CAJPEV010003309.1, from coordinate 16,833 downwards.
ATCCTCCCTTCATATGCAGTTTGCTTTGAGAATTGTCTCCAGTTCCCTTTCAAACTTTAGGAGTAAATGCCCAGGGGTCACAAATTTCAATGGGAGATTTTATTTTTATTTTTTTGCATCAGTTAAACTGGTGAACATGGAAAGCTGAAACTTAGTATGAATGTGACTACTGAGACAAAGAGTTAAATAAAAATGTTAAGTCTCGATACATCCCCTGGGGGAATTTTTTCGAGGGGCGATGGTTTGGAAAAAAAATTGTTGTGACGATTTGGACAGAAATGGAAATGTGAAACTTGTCACACGTATAAGTGACATGATATTACTGAACTGAGGAAGTATTGAGCTTTCATAGGGCATCCCCTCCGGGCATAGCTTTTTGGTGGGTCGGCTTTTCCAAATATATTTTTTCGCCAGCAAAAAGGGGAAACGTCTGAGGCTGAAACTGGGTGGCATGGAGTTCCTTGAGTCTACCTTTCAAAAGAAAAATTTTTTGTTGAATCCCATTATGACACTTTTTTTCAGTCCCAATTTCCTGATTTTTTTGATTCAACGAAACAGAGACAGAAAATTTAAACTTCCCTCAGAAGTGTCTGTTGGCTGAGTAGAGGAAAAATCTTAATTTTGAAATATGTCTCTTTAGCTTAGATTATTGGAGGGAAGTACTTCAAAATGTATTTCCACCCTTACAAAGAGTGTCACAAGAAAAGATTTCAAGTTAGGCACACATAGAATCACAGAGTTTGATAAAAATTCAAGGATTTCGACCCAAATGTCATGTATTTCAATGGGGACGTACTTTAAATACGTGTTTCCCATTTCGCAAAAAATGAATGAGTTAATCAGTATTCAAGGTTTATTCCGTTTCGTTAATTAGTTTAGGGTAATTAATTAGTTAATTAGTTGTCTGATCGGAATGTCTGGATACAACTATCTTGGGATTATTCCATATAAAATTGCTGGAGAAATGTACTCCAAGAAACCGATGGCGCGACCACAGCGAGTTTGTTTGCCCGAGGGGCAAACAAACTCGCTAGTATATAATATATATAAGCATGTACACAAATTTTCGACTTACCGGTACCGTCAGAAGTGCTTATGCGTATGGTATGTTTCGAAGCACGGCACAATGCAGAGTGACACTTTGCAAGTTCTGCACTCATATCATATAGGCGATGGCCCGTCAAAGCGCTAAATTTTAAAACCCATATATGGGTCCATACCCGCAAACAGGTTAAGAAAAAGAAACAGTGGATACCACACTGAAAATACATTTTTGGATGGGGCTGGATTGACAGTGCCGTAAGCACCCTGCAGAAGGCGACTTCACCGTATCTTTAGTCCATCTGTGTCTGTCATATTCCGGTAACCAGGCTTAATGCATATGCAGTATGACTTCCCGCGAAGCGCCACTGAGTAATTTAGTAATGAGTCAGAATAGCAATATCTCAAATTCACTTTTTAACTTGATAACCTCTAGAGACTCTTGGAGTTTGATTAAGCTCCGGGTGAACGTTTTACATCAGCCTGACAAATAGTTCATTCAAATATTGCACTCTGTCTATGAAAGGCATGACATTCTCCTGGAGAAATGAGGATGTCAGCTTTTTTGAGTGTCATCTTGTCCAGCTTATACAGGAAAAGCCTGTTATAAAACAGGATATTTCACACCAAAATCCCAGCACCCTGAAAGGAATTAGAGAACAAGGGAAAGGTTCCTTAAAAACAGAAGAGGTCCGGAAGGACCCATCAAATCTATTTCAGAGGAAGAAGGCCCTCGCGAGGCTGGAAGAAAAGATTGTGATTCCCCCTCGCTCAGAAATTGCCACTAATGTGATGGTCCAGTTTGCATCTTACCCGCTCCAGTTCGATCTGTCCCATGAGGGTCAGGAAGTTACATTTTCTCCTTTCAATTCTGGGATAGAAGATGTTCTAGTTGCTGCAGTGCTGGCTACTGTAAGGCAGGGAATCATACCTATGAAGGTACTAAATGTGGGGAATGCACCAGTCAGCCTTCCTAAAGGAAAGACTCTTGGAAGCATTCAATTCCTACCGGGAATGGAAAGTGTAGGATCCATTTCCAAAAGTGATTCTAATGAATTCGCCAAAGAGGAATTTGGGACACATTTTGACCTGTCACATGTTCCAAATGCCTTACAAAATCAGTTGCTAGACCTTCTCTATGAGTATCAATATGTTTTCCAACTCCCTGGACGAAAATTGTGCCACACAGACTTGATAGAACATCAAGTTAATACGGGAGATCATGTCCCGATCGCAAAAAGCCCTACAGAGTTGCTAAATCACGAAGAGAAGCTCTAAAACATAATATCAAAGAGATGCTAGCGGACGGGGTTATACGCCCTAGCACGAGTCCCTGGGCAGCACCTGTGGTGCTGGTTGATAAGCCCGACGGATCATTGCGAATCTGTTGTGACTATCGTGCTTTGAATCTCATCACCAAACCAGATCCCTATCCACTTCCGCTGATTAGCGAAACTATTGATGGATTGGGAGGGGCCAAATTTTTTAGCTCAATGGATCTTGCCTCGGGATATTCGCAGATCCCATTGGCTCCTTAAGCAATCCCAAAATCGGCTTTTATTATCCCAAACGGGAAGTACGAATCGTTACGTATGCCATTTGGTATGGTTGGAGCCCCTAGTACTTTCCAAAGACTTATGGATCTTATTCTCTCAGGCCTTCTCTATGAAAAGTGCCTTGTATATTTAGATGACATCATCGTCTTCAGCAGAACTTTTCAGGAGTATCTTGATAGATTGAAAACTGTCTTGCAAAAGCTGAGAGAAAGCAAACTCAGACTGAAGCCTCAGAAATGCAATTTCCTTAGGAAGGACTTGAAATTCTTAGGGCACATCATTAGTGCTCAAGGCATTAAACCCGATCCAGAAAAAGTCAAAGCTGTCCAAGAATACACATGTCCTCAAAATGTTCGAAATGTACGTTCTTTTTTGGGACTTGTGGGTTTCTATCGGCGCTTCATTCCAAATTTCGCCGCACTGGCGAGACCACAAACCCAACTTACAAAGAAAGATGTTGCCTTCGTTTGGACGGATACAAGACAGAATGCCTTTGACAGTTTAAAGTCTGCTCTGCTATTCTACAGTTTCCAGACTTTGGAAAACCGTTCATTGTGGCAACTGATGCTTCGAATGATGCGATCGAAGTGTCTTGTGCCAGATACACAATGGACAAGAATTGCCCATTGCTTATTATAGCCGACAGCTCAATGACGCTGAGCAAAAGTATTCCACAATCCAAAAGGAACTTTTGGCAATGGTGCAAGCGCTGAAAACCTTTCGTTGCTATCTATACGGCAGGAAATTCCTCCTAGTTACGGATCATGCCCCTCTTAGGTGGCTAATGAACTTGAAAGACCCAAGTTCCCAATTAGCACGATGGTCCGTACTTCTACAAGATTATCAGTATGAAGTCCTTCACCGTTCCGGCAGGAAACATACCAACGTGGATGCGCTTTCGGCAAATCAAAATCCCAGGACGGGCAGAACCGTTGGAAAGGGACGAATCCAGTTACTTGAATGAAATTCACACTGATGAAGTAGAAGTACAAGTGGAGTTTCAACCTTTTTTATGACATACAGCGGATTAGAGTGGAACAAAAAGCTGATCCCAAGTGGGGACCCTTTATAGAGAGGATAGAAAAAGGGAATGAAACCTCAGACGAGTTCATGTTAATTGATGACCTCCTTTTCAAAAGGGGTGTAGTATCATCCGGCCGAGTTCTCGATCAACTCGTGATTCCAAGAAACATAGTTGAGTATGTCGTTCGTCTAAATCATGAACCACCATTAGCAGGATATTTGGGAATACACAAAACAATGGGAAGAATTAAGACTCAATTCTTCTGGCCCAAGATGAATCAGGACGTCCACCGAATTGTGAAAAATTGTCGATCCTGCCAATAAAAAAGAACACCTCCAGGTCGAAAACCAGTTCCTCTGCAGTTTTTCCAAGTGGCTAAACGCCCTTTTGAACTCGTGGCAATGGACATTGTAGGTCCTTTGCCCCGATCTCATGAAGGCAACAAATATTTGTTGGTCTTCACTGATTACCTCACCCGGTATGTAGAAGCTTTTCCTTCACCGGATCAAAAAGCAGAGACAGTCGCGAGAATTTTTTTTTTACTGAAACCGTGACAAAATATGGAGTATCAGAAAAACTCCTTACTGACAGAGGGACAAATTTCTTGTCCAAGTTGATGAATGCTATCTATGAATACTTGAGTATCAAGAAGCTGAACACTACACCCTATCACCCCTCCACTAATGGGGTTGTTGAGAGATTCAACGGCACCCTAATGGCGATGATATCCCATTATGTCGAGGAAGAATCTCAACAGGACTGGGATCAATACCTTCCTTTTGTACTCTTTGCGTATCGTACGGCCCCGCACCAGGCCACTGGTGAAACACCCATCTATCTCCTCTATGGAAGAGATCCGAAAATCTACCCTTTGATGACATCGTGAAACCACAGCGCGGTAGGTACGATGTTCACACGAACTACAAGGCCGCTAGATTACATCAGGCATATACGAATGCCAAAGAAAAGTTGAAGCAAAGTGGGATGAGGCAAAAGGAATACTATGATAAAAAGTCAGAGGAGACAACTTTACAGGTGGGAGACTTAGTGCTAATGCACGTACCACGCGTGAAAGCGGGTGGAACAACCAAATTGGCTCGACTCTGGAGAGGACCTTATCGTATCCTGGAGAAAATAGGTCCAGTGACCTTTAAAGTCTCACGAGTCGGTTCCTCTCAGGCCGTTGTGGTCCATGTGAACCGCTTAAAACGGTATCACATGGAGACCTTCCCTTACCAATCAGTCGAAGAGAGAGATGAAGGAAATTGGGAACAAATTGAAGAGGACACAGACGAGATAATTGACTTCCCTCCCTTTCCCTATCCGACCTCTGACGGAGAAACAGGAATGAATGTCGAAGAGGAAAGTACTTCCGAAACCAAAGAGGCAGATACTCCTGTAGTAGTAAAGGAGGAAGGTGAAGATACGGATAGAACAGTCCGTTTTCCCATGGCCGGTATGAGGCCATCAAGAAAACCATCCCTGAAAAAGGCGTGGGCCCTTAGAAGCAAGGGATCTGTTCCGAAGAAAGACTGGATTCCGCCCCCCGAAAGGGCTAAAGTTAAGGCGCCTAAAAGGGTGACCTTCGCTCCTGACACGCTTTCTGTTGTGACAGAATCGTTTCCCAAAGATGGAATTTCGGCTGAAAAAGGGACTATTTCAGGCCATTCCATGATAGACAAACTTTTCCAGCTTGCTGAGGTTTTGTCAAAATGAACAAGATGAATACATTCTGTACATAGGTATATTAGTAATATATTTTTTGAACTCAGTAATCAGGATCTCTCCCAGTGTCTATCAGCTCCTCTTGTCGTGTGTCGACCGTGGTCAGCAATTCTTAATCGTCCAGCTACTACATGTGCTTACGAGCTTTTTCTTAATTCCACGAACCCCAATTCATGTGAGAAACAAATTTTGCACCATACGGAACCCCAGTTTTCCCGTCTCAGTAATGAAGGAATTTGTATTTACGTCTCACCGACACCACTTCGTCTGACAGTACAATGTTCAATCCCAGATCGAAGTCACACAGCATATAACACTGAAGAGCATGAGTTAAACTTTTCAGGTGTTTTTCTATTCCAGCTTCTTGTAGCGCCCACGCACTAGGAAACCTGCTTCCTTCCAGCTATTTGGGCTGCATGGACTTGCAAAGCGTCCAACACATTAATTTGGAAGTGCCCAATATTTTCCAACTTATGAATGAATCCCTTCTCATGCGTTTCCAGATAGCCCAGAGTAAGCCTGTCTTTAATATCATTCTCAAAAGATTGCAACAAATTCAACAAAGGAAACTACAGGCAGTTGGTATGCCTCTCTCTGAAATTGGAAAATAATGGAAATTGAAAAGGAAGAACAGATTGCAAAGTATTCATGGCATACTTGGTGGGACCCAAAGACTATCCCTGCCCCACTATCCTTTCTTTTGGTCAGTGTTGTTTTGATCGCTGGCATTTGGGTTATCCGCCAGTGTTGCGCTAAGAAGACAATTAAAATGTCAAAAATTCCATTGAACATCTTCCATGGGAAAGCACAAGAGGCTGAAACCCATGAACGACGTCCAACTCCTGGACCCCGAAGAAATTGTGAAGGGGAAGAAGTGGAGTTGCACTTTGCTGATGATGATGACAATGATGCTAATGAGTGAAAATGTATAATTGGAATGAGTATATTTCCTTGATATGTTTATTTTATCTAATCAGAAAACTCTCAATATGATGCTCACTATATGATGTGAATTGTGTGAATGTTTGCTACGGTTCATCTCTATTATATTGCTGTTGTTTTCTCATTCAATTGTTACTTGCCATACCCCGATCCCATTGGAATTCTCATTTCCTTTTCATTCCTTGTCATTCTTTTGCTTATTCTTCCTAACCCATGTAGAGGTCCATAGCTTTTATGGCTCGTTCTCTGATTCATGACCCTCATTCATGACCTATGTAATCAGTCATAACAAGCCCAGAAGAGGATCCTGGCAAGAGGAACAATACTGTATATGGATCAAATGGATAAACAGAAGGCGCCAGATGGAGGACCTTGACCTGGACTGCGATGAAACGAGCACGAAGGAGATCTGGTGGTGTAAGCGGAAGCGAATGGGATCAACTGACACCCCGGAAAGGGAGAAGGACCATCCCGCTTCGAATATCACCATTCTCCAAATCTTTTGAACTCTGGGACAGCAAAGGTACCCGGAGGGGTTCCTTTGCTGTGCAGTCTGGCCGAGTGATGTGACGTAAGGTAATGGCCTGAAAATAAGCCTCGTTAATGGAACGAGGCCAACTAGACGCTGCAACCCTGCAACAGGACCCAGGACCCTGGACTCTTCAATGGGATACACGCGCATCCCTCATTCTGACGAAACAAAAACATTTCCAAGCGGCCACGGAACAACGGGGAGAAGGGTACTAGAAGGCAGCGGGTGCGGTGCTGGATGGACTGAGGAGGAAGTGAAAAAGGGGGAGACACTTAATTTTTCATGTGAAGTGAATTGTGTTTGTGCTTTAAATTATTCAGCCAATTGGGATCGTAATTAGTAAAAACTTTTAAATCGCTTCAGGGTTTTCTTGATGAGTTTGCCGTGCCGGATCCTCGACTCTAAACAACGCACTAATAGCATCAACTCCCACACGCAACAGTTTCAGCAAGACAATGATCCGAGACACACCTCTCGGACGGCTCACCAATGCTTCCAGGACCACAGAATCAAGGTCTTAGTATGGCCAACAGTCACCAGACCTCAACCCAAAGGAACATCTGCGGGCAAGATTTGAAGCAAGGACTAGCTGTGTACGAAAATGAGCCGATCAGCATCCACGAGTTGCGGCGGCGGGTCACAACCGAGTGGGATGCCATTCCCGTCCAATATGAGTGCATGTCTAGAAAGGTACTGGTAGTAATGAAGGCCGAAGACGAATACACAGAGTATAGATGAATTCGAACTTCTCTATGTCCGAGTGTGAGGGACAAAACTGTGTCAATGACATGGCTGACTTGGAACAGCTGCAGCTCAGCCAATCGGAAGCCAGTTGACACGCGACTAGCGCCAATCGAAAGCTAGGAAGTAGGAGTACGCTTGAAATTTAATTTAAATTGACCACGTCATAATAGAGCTATGAGACATCAACTGGAACTGCGTGAAACATTGGCACAGTTTTGTCCCTCACTGTGATCAAATCGCACTATATGTTGAGTTTTGAACCTGTCAGAAAATGTGCCTGAGAGCCAGTTTGGTCCTGCGCATTTTGACATGAGACCGGATGGCCTATTGAGAACCTCCAAAACGACTGGATGGTAAGACATTCCCCTCGATGCCTGCTTCTTTGCTGTTGGCCGAGTGTCTTTTTGTTTCAACATGTTTCATTTAAGAGTTGCACGATACATTTAGGACAGAACTTACAGTTTGCCATCAAATTAGGCCACCTTTTTTGAGCATTTTTCACATTTTCGAACTGGTGAACAAATGCTCTCGACTGAAGAGTGTCACTGTCCATTATCCCAATGTAAGAATTGCCAATAGAATACAGTTATGGAATATGAACAATAAGCAAAACAGAGACTGCAAAAGTGCTGAAAAAACGCTCCCATAAATTCATGATATTGCCGTCATAATAAGGGATTTCGGTCAAGAGCAGAACTTCCCAAGCAGGATTTTTTGACAATTGTCTAAAATCCCAGGCTGAGTCTTTGAAAATTTACCTTACCTGCATGGGGACATGCGTATTTCCAGGTTCCATTCTCATAATAATGCATTATTTGTCATGCCCTGAAATCCGTGCAAAACCAAAAGCAGATGGTAATTACGTTTTATACTTGCAGAAATCAGCCCAAAGTTTAGAAATATTTTGTACATTTCAAATAGAACGTTTTTAATCGAGACTGCATTGGCATGGCAACAAATGAGAAAAATGATATAATGGACGGAGAGTGGTATGAGGCCACTTGGTCATCGTGCGCTTTTTTACGCCAGTCCTCGACATCTACTTCATCCACGCATTCCAGACAATAATGAAGGCGCCTCTCCACGCTCCCTGGGGCTTCATTCGCATTATACGGAGGAATTTTCCACATTCATGCCATGCAGACCTGTGAAAATGAAAAGCAAAAGAAACCATCGTAAGTCACGGGATCCCTTTGAAATGCTGAAAACTTAACTGGAACGTGTTCTCGTACTTTTTTGCCTTCCAGTCCTGAAGCCAGTCTACACTGGGTTTTTCTACAGAGTGCGCAACATGTTCTTGCCGCAATATTTTTGATTATAACATTGCTGTATTTCATCCAAATTCTATCAAAATTTCATCAACAAAGCAAACATATATGACCACAATATACTCTAAGGATTTTTCAAAATGGCCACCGTCGGCTGGGGTACAGGCTTTTAAACGCTATGGAAAGTTGTCCACGATGGCCGTCAGCTGTTCGACCTTCATGTCATCCCAATCCTTAAGCAAGCTCTTCTTCAGCGAATCCACATTGCCGAATGATCACGTGTCCAGCGGTCCAGAAGTGCTCTTAGGAACCGCAACTGTGAGGAGGTCCCAGTCGGTGATGGAGTGGGCTGGGATTTGTGCCTTGGGAAGACTCCTCTGGTTTTTGTGGAAAAGGGGTGAAGATCAATTTAGCCGTGCATCAGGACCGCATCCTGAAAGCAGTTCTGGACCCTGGGCACGTGACCATTTCGACGAAAATGAATGGACGCTGCAACAAGACTGAGCGCCCGCGCAGGAGCGAAGACGACGATGAAGCTCTGCAAAGAGCTGTTTCCAGTTTCCTCAAATAAACACTTTGCTGAGTGTTTATGTGAGGAAAGGTTACTTGGGAAGGTTTTCCTGGTTTAGTAGAAGAGGAAAATTAATTTATATTTGTGCAAATATTAACTAGGCTTCAACAAAGGTATCATAATAGTATTGCACGCAAATCTCTGCATAATCTTTCTTCCAATGTATTTTCCAACTTGGAGTTTCTTATAATTTTCACCCCCAACATCGCAAACTTTAGATAAACGATGGTTAGCGAAAAGGAAATGTAAAAGCTCCTGTAAATAAAATGAAAATAAAGTACACATTTGATCAAATACCTACTGTGGAGATGCCGCCGCATTTCTCACGCTCGCCATGTCTAGATTGACAGACGATCCTCGAGCTCATCTGGAAGGGAATGAAGGTCTTTGGAGTGGATTGGAATTCATGAATATGCTACATTGAAAGAAATGGAAACTCGCTCTCACCACACCAAATGAGTCCCCTCATCCCCTTAAATTTTCCCTTTTACAGTATCTGTCATGACATGACCGATACATTCTAGTTTTCTTTTGCTCATTTTGCGCCAATATGGATTTACGGAAGCACTTTGAACTTTTTCAAATTGAAATACAAGAAAATTATATGAATATATAATATATAATACTATTTTACTAATAATATTTTAATATACCTTTGCTCATACTACTAACTTTGAAAGACCAGGAAATTAAAATACACAAGTTTAATATTTCTATGTCTCACTCTCTTTGACTTCACAGTGTAGAGTAAATGAGGAGAGACACCCTCGAGCAATAAGCTGGCCATTAAAGTGAATGTTACAAAAGTCCATTGAAGAATAGCTTCAAATCATTGGCAGGTAATAAAATAATACAATATCACTTCACAAGGGAACGAAATCATTATATCATCTGAGGGATGGCAGCATAGTTGTATAGAGTGATTAGGTGTGAGAGGTGAAAAATGGATATTCGATTTCTTCTTTCTTACGTCGATTGAGGGGTGGCAAACTAGCCAGATGTCTATCAAGGGCCCACAACATCGGTATGATGTGTTGATTCCAATGCACGTCATCTCTTCCTTGGAATATGATTTTCTTAATGGAGGATGGTACTGGAGTTTCCCCATACACAGGGGGCAAATTCTCCGACAATATCCATGCCACACGATTTCTATAACCTAAAGAGATCAGGAATTGGAGGAACAATGGGAGAACTCTAGCCTACAATCTTTTAATTGTAGCTTAGTACATTGTACTCTCGTTCCTAAGAATCACATTCATAAAATAGGAATGAAAATGTAACCATAGAATATTTTCGCATGTGTTCATCATCTTTCGTTTAGATAAATCCGGGCTTCAGCTAATTTCTCGGTAAGGTTTATAAGAATACCTTTATGATTTCAAGCAAAAGTTCCTGAAAAAAAGAAACTTTTACTGGAACAGAATGATTGTTGTCGGAATTGACCAATGAACAAACGATTTTCCCATAACCAAATGGGGAAAAATACACTCAGATTTGATTAATTTTCTCTTTTCAAAATACCACGATTATTCTTGTGTGAATCATTGTCGAAAACATGCATACATATCAAAATTTTATGTCTCCCAAATCTCTTAAATCAACAAGGATTCCTGGAGAACTGTATGAAGTGCATTTGAATGAAATTTGTTAGTCTATAATTTAGGTTTTCCCGACGAATTTCGGCAAAAGCCCATTCAAATTCGGCAGCGGCCGTTTCAATTTCGGCAGTGCTCCTCTCTCCTCCAGGTTATCCCGGTTATCTTGCTCCTGCTTCTTGGCTTTCGATTGGTGCCAGACGCTTGGGAGTTGGCCTCATATTGGCTGAGCTGCACCTTTTCAATTCCAACCAGGTCATTGACACAGTTTATCCCTCACACTCAGGCATACAGAAAAGCTTTCACTTCATAATTTGTATTTCCTAGAAAAACTATGTATGTATTTTGTGTGCTCTTGTCAGCAACATCATACCGGGTTTTGTTCATTGATATAGGTTTTGTTCATAGAGACAGTTTTGCCAATTTTGGAAAATAAATAAATATTTTTTTCTGAATTAAAAACCCATCTTATTCCCATATGTACGTAAAATAAGCACTTTCAAGTAAGCGATGCATTTTTTCCAGCAATATTGATATTTGTATAAAAGTTTAGGAGATACAGTAAATTGAATTCAGGGAAAAACAACGAGTTGGCAAGGCGCCATCTTTAGAACCTCCAGTATGACTTTTTTCTCTGAAACTATAGCAGATACAGAGGTAAGTAAGGTGTCATATATCATTTGATGTATGACAACTTACTTGAGTTGAGAAAAACACTTTTAAAGCTTTGCAATAACTTTTGGGACAAGGTAATTAATGTAAGGGAAGAGTGTGGTTGAGACATGCTATCGAATCACACATGAACTTGTTAGTAAACCATGGATACTGGAAAACCTTAGAATAGAGCCGAAAGTCAAACACGATGCAAATTAAATGAGGTGGGAAAGTCTTCCCCATCGAGAAGCTCGCGAAGAGTTGGCAAGCTTTCGCCGCTTTCCGCGCCGATTTTGTCCATTATTTCCAAATCCATTAAATCGTGTTCTTCTCTAACCGAATGACGGGTTTCGAATTGACTCCCGTCCAATCATTGTATCCGAGAGCAATATATGATCAAGCACTCATGTGTCTTGGCAAGAGTACACGTTCCTTACTATTACATTATTTATAATTTTGTGTGAAACGTATTGTAAGTGAATTTCTCTTTCTGAGAAAGGACACCTTCAGGGAATATTTTTATGTAGCTGCAATGTCTAGGTTCTGCACAGTGCTTTCCCTTACGGAAAAAAACATCCCCAAGGACCCTATGATATTTTTGAAGCCCAAACCCCTATAGGATTCTCATCGGATTCTCATAGAAACCTCATAAAATCCTCGAATATTCTGATTGGATCCATTAACTTATAAGATAAGGTGTCCATATAACCCATTATTTTTGTATGGCAAGGTTGACAGATGAGCATCTGGTTGAATGACCATTTGCATTGGATATGCATTGATTCTATGAAATTATGAATGATAACTTGATCTCGGTATTCCACAACTCTCTAAGCGATACCTCAAGTTACTGTAGATTTGTGGGCAATGGCAATATTACACAGAACTGAGGGTCAAGTTGCACTATAAGCGTTTGATGGGATTCGAAGGGGCAAGGCTTTTAGGTGTCCATGGCAGAAGTTACTTCTTCCAGGAAGTGGGAGCTCTCGAAGTATCAAGTGGCATCACATTTCTGAAGTATATGGGTTCAAACTGAAGTACGTCCTGCAGAAACAATGGCGGGAGTTCTTTTTTTGCCAAGTGAGCGACTTAACAGATGAATTCAGGTTCCCTCGATGAATACCCTGCCAGTCTTGCCGTGGTACCAAACCGCTGCCCCCATCATGACACTGGCAACCCCATGATTCATTGCTGGCTGTAATCAGTCGTGTTTAAGCGCATCTTAGGTTTCTTAAAGACCCATTTTCGGCTATCTAATGTGAATAGCTGGATATGAGACTCGCCAGAGAATGAGCCTCAATTCCGATACAATAGTGCTTTGACCTTCATCGGTTAAGCTCATTTCTATTTTTGTCGCAGCACATTCACTTCGCTGAGCCTAGTTTTTTGCATGCCTAGCAACGTGCAAATGGTAGCCAACTCTGTCGAGAATCCGTTGAATGGTTACTCTCAAGAAACATTCTTTACTAACGGATTCAAAGTGGCAAAAACCTATTAAAAGTATGTGCCAATCGGATTATGTATCGAGAGAAAACAAACCTATATTTTCATCGGAATAATAACTCACATTGTTTCTTAAGTGCCTAGCTTCAAATATATTCATAACCCGCCCTGATTGGTCAAATTTGAAAAGTGGGACATGTACTCAGCAATCGAACAGGTACTTCTGCTTCAAGTTTCAACTTTCTTTAGTTCTCTCCTTCATTGAATCAGAATAGTTTCTTGACAAAGCACCTTTCAAAAAGAAATATGCCCCCTGGGCATGTATCCAAAACTTGTAATTTTTCCTGAACTCAGAGTCTCTGTAGGTACGTTCGTATAACGTTTCAGCTTTCAATGTCTATCCATTTGAAAACATCTCCCCCTGAAATTTGTGCCCCGAGGGCATTCACCTCCAAAGCCTGAATTTTTTAAATTCCGGTTCTCAAAAGGAACTTATGTGTCAAGTTTCACCTTTCTATCTCTGGCCAATTCGCTGGGACAAAAAAGGGAGTTTACTTACGGAACGACTATAGCCAAGTCTCAGGGGCAGACATTTGATCAAGTCGGATTACTACTTATGGAGCCAGTATTCATACATGACTTTGCTCGCGAGTTCGCTCTGAGTATTCACTGAAGATTCCGGTTATCAATGGACCAATGGCAAGGGAAAACTGATGCTGGCACCGTTATTGATGATGTGGTCTTTGATGAAGCACTTCTTTGTTAAATCCGTTTGTCGGGATCATTTTTATTTATTATGATAAAAACTTTCCGTTCCGTTCCCACGTTTCTCCCGTTTCATGGGCTTTCATGGTTCCTTTCTTATTCATTTACTTTCCTCATGTTGAACTAACTTTGGTTATAATTCTTGCGCATATTGGCAGATGTAGAACTTCTTTTTTAATGCTGATAGAAACATCCCTTTCTTGATATACAAATTGCGAAATGTTTCCATTGTAAATGGTTCTTGTAAATATTCGCCAGATCACTCGACCCAATTGTTTCGCGTTCAGTGTACAATATTTACTTTCGCCTCCTCTGGAATCCCTTGTTCCAATACCTCATTCAAAGAAGAATGTTATACCTTTTCTAACTATACCAAGTTCAAGATTGAAGCTAAATGGATTGATGAGATTTTGGGAGGGACAAAACTGTGCCAATATTTGGCAAAGTCCCATTTGATGACGCCTAACTCGAGGATGATATTCAATTTAATTCAAAATTTCAGCCAATCTCGCTCCTGCTTCTTGGCTTTCGATTGGTGCCAGACGCTTGGGAGTTGGCCTCATATTGGCTGAGCTGCACCTTTTCAATTCCAACCAGTTCATTGACACAGTTTGTCCCTCACACTCAGGCATACAGAAAAAAAGTTAATTTATTTATTCTTAGTGTATTTTCCTTTAATCTTCAATCCTGCTTGGACCCTTCTGGGCATGCTCTCGATCATGTGCTAGGATATTTGAACTGGAATGACGCCCGATTTAATCTTGGCCGGCTCAGGCAACTCATAAATGCAGGCTGACTCATTTTTGTACACCAACATCCCCCGTTTCAAGTGATGTCACAAGTTTTCTATTGGAATAAGACCTTGCGACTATGCTGACCATTCTATGAACCCGAATCCATTGTCCTGGAACGATTGACGGTCCAGTCGCGAGGTGTTTTTCGAATCATTGTCCTGTTGAAACACCACCTCTCCCGCTTCGTGCTGTTAATATAGGCGTTAATATAATAATAATAATAATATAATAATATAGATGTTAATATACGAATTCCGGCAAAAGTCCATTCAAATTCGGCATTCGTCGTTTCAATTTCGGCAGCGCCAGGGAATATGTTATTTCTGGTAATTAACATTGGAATGAGGAATAGGGAAAGGGCACAAACGCAGAGGGTATTTTCGGCGAATGATCATTATTCATCCGGGACCGAGGCTAGGGGTCTAGCATTATCCATGGTAGCATAAACCGGTTGATCTGGTGGTGAAATCTTGTGTACACGTCTCTGGAGCTCTTCAAATAATTCCTGGAACGTCAACGATGTGACGCGTTCCTGTTATTTCTTTTCAGGAAGAGATTATTCCAAGCATGGAAACGTACATGAACGCTTCCTATGTGGAGGACTCAGATCAAGGAGCAGCCGATTTCAAATATTCAGTTCCAGTATGTCATCTTCGATAATGCTAGATCCCACAAACGAGCCTCGGTACCAGATGACTTTCTTAACGTTCACGTGAATTTTCTGCCGGCATATTCGCCTTAAATTCCTGAATCCGGCAAAACATGCCCGAATCACCCATCAGAAGTGCTTTGCGTAGTTTCGCCATGCACAAACATGCTTGTGAGATGCCTAAGGAGAGAACGTATCGATGGGTAGAATCAATGTCAATGCTCACGTGTTTTCCTTTGAATAAGAAAATAATGATTCACAAAAATAATACCCAATGCGTTTGTGCCCTTTCCTTCTGTTCCCTAATTCTCAGACTCATTAATTCCATAAAGAAGGGATTCCCTTGCGCTGCCGAAACTGAAACGGCGAATGCCGAAATTGAAATTTACCTGCCGAAATTGAATGGAAAATTCGGGAGGTGAGAGGAACGCTGCCAAAAATGAAACGGCCGCTGCCGAATTTGAATGGACTTTTGCCGAAATTCATCGGGAAACCCATATTATTGGAAGACACACCCAAAATTGTGATTTACGTGGTAAAACAAAATACCAAATGAGCTCCGAATACGGGGATAGAAATGTGTGTTTCCGTTAGTCAGTTGAGTGAATGAATGAACAATTGTACTCAGCTGGATTGCACCCGCTAAAGCCGATATGGTCATCTATCCATATATACGACGTATGTGGATGATCGTGAATGACTGAGTGAGTGACAGACGCCAATTCTAATCATGTTCCAGAGAAGCTTGAAATCTGAAACTTGGTGCACATTTTCCTTTTGGGATATAGAGTTCAGGAAAATTCCGACTTTGGAGGTACATGCCCCGGGGCGTAAATTTTTTTTGGGGGTGATATTTTCAATAATATATGTATTGCTTTAGCAAAAGGAGAGACATGGTAAGCTGAAACTTGGCATATACTTGCCTACTGAGACACAAAGTTCAAGAACAAAGTCAATTTTTATATGCTTGTCCTAGAAGTATATTTTTGGGGGGTGAAAAAAAAAATTATCCTCCCAAATTGAGCAGATATAGAAAGGTGAAACGTGAAACGTGATACATGAGTACCTATTGTGAACCTGAACTAATAAATATAAAGATTTTGGAGGAATATGAACTAGGGGCAATTTCAAGGAGACATATTTTTAAAAAAAATTTTTTTGCTGAATCCATGCCCCCAGGGGATGGATAAAAAATTTTGCATTTTTCCTTATCTCTTCATTTCGGTATGCACGTCCATGCCACGTTTACGCTTTCCATGTCCAACCGGACATGGAAGGCAAGAGAAGCCAAAAAAAGGCAAGGTATGGCCGGGAATTGAACCCTGGTCTCACGATTACCGGTCCAATGTGCTACCACTGCACCACCGAAACGCAGCCACACGGTGGTAGCTTTCGATGACATCCTTATCCATCACGATAACTATTTTTAAAAAAAACTTCTTCCCCCCAAATTTGTACCCCCAGGGCATAAACCTCCAAAGTCGGATTTTTTCTGAACTCTGCACCCCAAAAGGTACATGTGTACCA